>QYTT01094510.1:45882-63505 GCA_006980735.1 Dasypogon diadema
CCAGCAATTTGGGGTGAGATGTCCCATCGCACGAAACCGCTTCTCCCAGATCGGTGTGATATTCCAAGTGGCTTAATTTAATTTAAAATAGACAGAGATGGTGAAAGGCTATACTCCAAGTACACTGAAATTAATTTTCTTCCTATAATATTACACTTTTTAATTTTGACATTGAATTTCATTCCACGTGATATTGGTAAGGACTGAAGTTTTTACGAAAATTATCAAATATACAATTTTCCCTACAGAAACTCCCTATATTCAAATTGCTTCTGAATATAACATGAACTACTTATGTATACATGAAGTGATATCTGCAGAAACTAATTACCTAATTGGCAATCCTTCTTCTTTTATTCATGCCATTAGTACTTGGAATTCCTCGTCAACTGATTTCCGTACAGTACAAAGTTTTTATAAACAAAATAGAATTTAGATGTTAATTTAACCTTCTGTATTCATAAATGTATCTTTTCAAATGCTAATGAAATTCGTTAAAAATTTGTCATTTCGTTAAAATTTGATTGTCATTAGAATTCAAGGCACACTTCCTGAAGCGTATCAGTTTGAAAGGAACTGGGATAATACAATTTGCCTGCACATTTGATATATTTCCTTTCGCGTTTTTACTTTCTGTGCATTACCACATGAACTCTTTCTTTCCATCCTATTTCTACAGGGAATAAGTTCTTAATATAAACAAATCGCATCCAATACTTTACTAAATTAACCCATTGGTCTCCTAATTCTTTGAACACAACAAAAACTAACTTGTATAAAAATAAACAAACGGAGTATAAGCAGGTTTGATATTTTGCACAAAGTGCTACGCAGCACTTTAATGTAAATAAATAAAATCTTGTGTAGGAAGCATTCTTAGAAAGCCACTACTACTGGAGACTGCGACTGTCTTTCACTTGATCGAATTGGCTTTTCACGCAAAGTTATGCTACTTTACTCCTTGCAGGTCATCGCACTATTCTAGCAGAAACATTCTCAAACTACTAATTAAAGTGATGTCAGGTCATTTTCTAAATCTTGCAAAAATAGTATATACTGGAAATAAATCCAGACGTAAACACAGGCCTCCCATTCCTTTCAGTTGAGTGAAAGCACTAATTTCGAACGATGTCAGCTTATATTAAACACAATTACGAATAGATGAAAATATTTTGGATCAAAAATTTGATTGTTATCCAATATTTAATTGCAATCAACTTATGGTAGTAGACAAGGCGTTTAATATGTAATAATCCATTCCATACTGACCGTGGGTGTAGTCCTGCTCCAGCTTAGTTCTGTTCTGTTTCCCCTCTGTGAAATTTCTTGGATTGAAACAACAATAAAAATTTAATTTCTTTACTCTTAAACTTGCAACAAAAATCTTTGCGCTTTCCTTGTTTTAAAATTTTTTTACAAGATAACTTGGCAAAAACGTCCGTATTCACCGGAGATTGTTTTCATCTAGCCCAAATCTATAAAAAAAATATTTTGGGCTAAAAGCTCAAATGTCAAACTTATTCGGCTGACGGCTAGAGTGGTGAAAATGCGCATAAACGAGGTGAATCACATTTTAAATTTCTCTAGTGCAAATTCTTTCATACAATTTGGATTTTACAATGCAATTTTTACAGATAACAGTGTAAAATGATTTATTATAAAATTTCCTTGCAATTAATAATTTTAAAGGAGATATTCGGCGACTTTTGGATAAGAAATAGCTAAGATAACTCATATTTCAGTCCTGCAATATCCTGCAAAAATCTGTGTCGGAGACAGTGCTGTTCTCATGGTGGGTCAGCGATTTGCAGGAAGTTTGAGGCTTTGTAGCTTGGCCCTTTTTCTCGACGACACATTACTATTAGTGGTGGCGAGTAATAATTTTGCAGAAGAAAAACGAATGAATGTGAGTGGTTAAAAGGTAATAATAACTTGAAATTGATATTACTGATAATGAAAACGTCCAATTAAATTTGCGTGTAGTTAACTGCTTCATAAAACAATTAAAAAAAAAGAATGAAATATTGCAATCGACTATAAATTGAAATCTTGTGATCATGTGACTTATATGTAAGAAGTTAGCAAAAATGATTAGTGTTGTGGGAAGAATTACAATTTTATTAATTTATATATTTCGAGCATGACAAAAACTACAGTATAAATCCATGAGTTGCATATTACAATGCATTAAAACTATACACGAATTTTGAAGTGGTTAAGAATAAAAGCAAAGAATTGTGATGAATATTTTGATCTTCGTATTTAAGATTAAAAACAATCTCGTTCCTTATTATTTAAGTAGATGCATAAAATATGTATTTTAGAAAATCAGAAAACTCATTAATATATACAGAAGCTTTAATTTAATGAACTTCCAAACCAAATTAGACATATTAAAAATATAAATAAATTTAAGAGGAATATTTTAGAGTCATATGTTAGAACGGATTTTGGATTTGCGATAACTTCTGCTATTATTCTACAATAACAAACTTCCAGATTAACTATAACTCAGCTTATTTACTTTCGTTTGAAAGACGTTGATGAAAAATATTGGAAAATAATGTTTTAAATTATTTAGTTGTAAATTTACAGGGGGAATTCAGCCATTGAAATATTCTTTCGAGAGCGTGACTGAAACATGTAATTGTAGACACCATGCCATTTAATCAATATCAACACTCTTGGAAATTATTATTGCATCACTTATCGTTTCTTAAATTTTGGGACAATTACTCATTATATAAAAATGCTACTTATGGCAGTATCCCGAAAATAAATGCCAATATTGAAAGAAGTATCAGAATTTACTCGGATAATGAAAAAAGTATACGTATTCTTAATGATTTTCAAAATAACCTTACGAATGAGGAGGTTTATCAAAAGATTTTCTGAAATCAAAACCAGTGATTGTATTAGAAGTAAATTCCAATAGGTTTGTGGTAGTAGATCTACTAGATACAAAGTCATGTTGATTGCTCGAGAGAATATTATGACATTGAGAAGATAGCTGATGGGGAATTATTGATTCCAGCAATTTAGATATATGTACGACAATTTTGCAATTGGTCTATAAGTTAAAATATAATTCCTACTACTTTTCTTATGTATAGGTATAATGAAGTATTTTTTCTACGATTTTGTAAAACATGCACTACTGAGAGATTTTCGAAAAAGGATGCTCAGGAGAATTAACAATGCATTGGAGTACGATTTAGCTACTGCAGAAGATATTCCATCAGGGACTGAACTAAAGTGAAAGTCCAGTTTGTTGATATGGTTAGTAATGATTTCACGAGAAACCAACAGAGACATGTCTGTTGCACAGGGATGATTGATAATGTGCCAAAATTATTCAATCCCAGTAAGTCTTAATACTTCAGTATTGATATGCATTTCCAGGATACCACGAGTGTGTTGAGTCAATGATATTATGTTACATAATGTAACATTTTTCATACAATGGTAAGGAGGACGAAAAGGCAAGGGATGTAACATAATGAGTGCGTCCAGTTAATGATATTATGTGGCATAATGTAACACAAAAGCGTTCATTTAAGACTTTACGCAAACTTAGTTTGACATTTGTAACATAAAAGATCGTTCAGTTAGTACCAATGTTATGCCGTTTATGTAATATAAGTCGACTATATCTGCAGCTCGTTCTAAATTAACATAATGACAGCTGTCATTGTAACTGTAATGACAAATTTTCAAAGTTGAATTTTGTTGAAGATGCACTGAGTTTTAATAATAAAATGGAAGAATTGATAAAAAAATAAATAAAACGGGAAATTAGCTGAAATAATAGCTATGGATATAATTTTATTTCCATGCTTTTCTATTTGACATTTGTCACATTGATAAATGAAAATCCGTTCAGCTTATGTTATATTTTTTTACATCCCTTGCATTTTTGTCCTCCTTACCACTCTATGACAAATGTTACATTATGTCACATAATATTACTGACTGAACACCCTCAAGCTAACTGAGTGGATTTTCGTTTATCGATGTGATCACTCTAGAATCAATCATAGATCCGTCCGTGAATATAAAAATATATATGATTTGAGTCTTTTGAGGACTTTCGACTATCCTTACACTTTTGATGCTATTCTTGGGCATTGTGAATTCCCTGATCTGTTTTACGTGATCTAGAGTTCTCTTATACCTACACTCAGTCCCTGACAAGTACTACGTACCGTCCCTCTACAGGAAAAAAGGTATTACAACTACAAAAACGGATACTTGACGTTACAATATAAATGGACGGAGTGTCAACTTTAAAATTTAAAACAATTTTTGGGCAGTAGATAAAAACCTATCTACCACGTACACATTTACAATATATATATAGATTACTAAAACCGTTCAAAAAAGACTTTAACTCAGCGAAATCAAAATTCTACTATTTTTTTAATTACTCGGGCAGGTCTCTAGTTGTTACCAAATATAACTATGTCAAATTTCAACTTCCTACTTGCATAGTTTCTGAGTAACATCGATGGAAGCTAGAAGTAGAGACGTTTTTTTCCCAATTTTCTTTATTTTCAGCCGTCTTATTCCACCCCTTTGTCAGTCAGTACAGGAGTTCAGGAGATTACCTCGAACAAACTAACAAACTCAAAAACTTAACCTCTCTTTATTGTATTAATTTAGATTATATAAGTTCGTAAATGTCTAATTAGGAGAATGATATGTAACACTAATCGCGGTACTCGTCCAGCACTTCTGTTGGTAGTATTGGTGGCGGTATTCAACTTACATGAAATTATCTTAATTTTTTACATCAACTTCATCCATCGTTTATTCTTTTAAAGTTTCCCAATATCAATGAATTACTGATTTTATCCGATGTTTAAATCAACAGAACTTGTATTTCAACACTTATTATATATTTCTATTCACACTTTAAGCTTTTACGCTCTTAAGCAAGAAATTATATAATCGCGGCATAATATGCTATACTTGCCTGCTGTGGACACACTAATAGTAGATCCATCAGTCCTTACTGATCAAAACACAATAAATTATTTTTCTTATTTTATTTATTGCCCCGCAGCATGGAACTTCCAAATCAATGAATAACAGACTAAGTATCTGAAGACTTCTCATAGATATAAGCTTTAAAGCTTTGAATGGTACATTCTTTAAGATATATTTCGGGGCACATCTCAATTCTACCAGCGATATATCTAAAGAGTGTAATGTATGGCTGGGAATAGTTGTTTTTCTTTTTTACAATGCTAAACACAGCCTTGGTGGGAAAAAGGTGGGGGATTGGAGGAATCATCCAGTTGAGTGGAAAGGCGGATGGATATTTCACAGCCCCAAAGCAATCTACAGTTTTCAAGTTGGCCGTACATAGAGTTAAATGCGTCAAGGGTTGGATTACAGAATGAGATTCCCAATCCTCGCTTTTTGGAATCTTTAGTTAAAATTCTGAGGGAAAAATAAACTTGGAAAAATAATCCATGTCTGTATCAGAAGCAGGGATCTCGGTCCACAATACCTCACACACAGGCGAGCCCCGTGCACCCAAAAACTATTAAGA
The DNA here is from genome assembly GCA_006980735.1 of Dasypogon diadema. Lineage (NCBI taxonomy): Eukaryota > Metazoa > Arthropoda > Insecta > Diptera > Asilidae > Dasypogon > Dasypogon diadema. Next base: position 51,440 of record QYTT01094510.1, read on the forward strand.
TGCAGTCCTAAAATCGCAAACGCTGCCACCGTTTTCAAGTTGATTTCTATGTGCGAGATATTGAGGATAACCTCCAGTACCAATTGAGCTGGGCACTCCCAATATACCAAGTAAGTACAGGCGTTGTATTATTTCCAAAGCCTTCCATCACACAGCATCTCCATGAGAAATGCCGTAGTTTGAGTCCCTAATTCTGTCCCACTGCTCTTTGAGAAGTCGATAAGACTACATAAGCCTTCCAGCTCACTTTCTTGTCCAAAATAGTGCCCAGATACTCTATATTATCCTTTAGTGTCAAATGAGTGAATGAATAAATGGCAGGATGCCATTTTTTGAGACCGGAGACATTCGCTCAATTAGCAACCAATCAAATAGCGCTTTGCGTGAGACTACTCAGCTCAGTACCAGGAGAATGAACAGATAGCAGACGGCTCTGTAGCTATTCCCTGTAGGCAAATGCAGATGGTTGTTCAAGACCCATTCATAGATGATAAAATGCAGATTTCAAGCACAAGTAACTAAAGTTTTATTGTTGCAATTAAAAGAGCCAAGAAAACTCGCTATATAAACAAAGTGTATACATTATATAAGTTTTTTAAATTTTTCTCTTGGTGATAAGCGACCATAAAGATACCTAAAGTAAAGATAAAATTAGAAAAATCCTTAGTCGAAAGACATAGGTCAGAATAGATATAGAGTAGCTTAGAGTACCCATGAAGGGTCAGTAAGTTAGATTAAAGGCCAATTTACATAGCAGCAACATGTTTTTTACTGAAAAACTGAACGAGATGGTTTTATTGATTGATGATATGTGTAAAAAAAGGACAAAAAATGAAGGGGAAAGAAAAATTATATTTCAGCGGGGAAATTGACGTTTTAGCTTGTAAAATTTTGTAGGCATATGTTTTGTCTTTTTTCGTATTTTATCACGTTAGCTTTATCTATCCCACTCGCACTGTTTGCTTACAATGTTGTAGTAATGTAAATTGGCCTTAAGTAAGATAAACTAGTTTTAGTAATTTTAGCTACGAAGAATGAAGCCATTATAATGTTTAGAAAAAAAAAATGAATTTTGAATTTAAAGAATTTTGGAATTTCGGCTAGTAATCTGATCGTCCCGGGTTCAAATCGTCTACGGTGCGGGTACTTTTTCTTTATTTTTTACTATCTACTGCAACGCTATATGTTTAATCACTTTTTGGAAATTAAATTTTTCGATAGAGCGGACTACCTCATTTAGTGCGCTATCTTCATATTTCCCCTTTGTATATGAGCGCTAGAGTTATGAGAGAGAGTTTTTCGAAGTCAAACTTATTGGTTTATACGATTTAGCTGTTGTGTAGTCACTTTTTCCGGCCTTAGGTATAGAGACCACCTTGATCTGTTGCCCCAGCTACCGGGAATAGAGACACGCCCAAAACAGATGTGTTAATTTATGGACAAGTGCTCACTCATCAGATATAAAAATCTACGGTAAATGCTGTCTTTACATGACCACATAAATGGTTTGAAAGGGTTTGTACCCCATCGGTTGGAAAAAACCCACAGAGTCTTCGTTAAGTTCATTTGCGGTATGAAGGAATTCAGCTGACATAGCGATCACGCAGACATGAATTGTGTGAATGATTGTTTCGGAAAGGTGAAGGTGATTCAAGTTTTGTAACAAAACTACTTTTTACAGATAAATCAACTTTCATAAGAAAAGAAAATTTAAATTTGCATAATATGCATGCATCTGTGGATAGACAAAAATTTAAGGGTTATTATAGAGTTATCTGGAACAAGTCCAACTTCGGAGACCAAGTCCCTGTGATCTACTGACTTCTGAGGCAGTAACCATGCTCGAGTAAAAATCCCTCACCGACTCTCTCTTTCGTTGTCGAAGGGTTCTTTCAGCTGTCTCTTCTCCGCCTTATGCTCTTCCCACACCTTCGGCTCATTATTCCTCATGGCATGGTCAAAGGTCTTTCTTGCCAATTTCTCCAGGTTTTCTAGATTTCTATTTCATCAGGGAATGTGGTCCTGACCTTCCATTGAAGTAAAAGCGTAAGCATCCCGAAATACGGTAGCTGAGGTTATTTCCTCCAGCTGTGACTCCAGACTTTTTATATTCTTAGGTGTCTCACTATAACCGTGTTCCGAGGAATCCTTACAAGTCTTTTTTCTTCTCTCGTTGGGTATCCGTATTTCACCACAAATTGAATGGCTCTGTAGTCAGACAACTTTACTCGCTTCGTTATTTTTCACTGGTAGGCGTCTTTCCATCATCTTTGAAATTGTCATCCGTGCTGCGCCACACTATATTGTGCATTAGTATCGCACCCAACGATCAGCCAGGTGCTTTCACTCTCTTCGCATTGAACAAGTTTCTCCAACTCCCTTGAGGGAGGTGGTTCGGCGGAATCATAGAGTAAGTACGTAGAAGTAGTCACCGCACCTATCTTCACCGATCTCATTGCCTGTACAGGTACGGCAGCAACATCGGCTTACCATAGCATATGTCCTGTTCCTAGTCTCCTCCTCTCTTTCAGGCAGTCCCTTGATCCCACCTTCGGGTTAACGTGGCAGGGCTACATCAAACTTTTTCTCCACAAAGCAACCAAGCATCACAGCTGATGCCTCGCTGTAGTGATAAAGATTGAGTTGGAAAATCTTTAGATCCTGATACGAGCGCAGACTTTACTCTTCCTCTCGTCCTTCAACCATGGGTTCGGCTGAACGTATGACCCACGTTGCCTTGAATATCGGGCGCATCTCCCAGGTCAAGTCGTTCCATCCACCTCTATTACTGGCTCGTTATCTCCGACATAGCATGGCATCATTAATATATCTACCGGGACGAAACGTAGATACGTCGAAGGAGGTTTCAAGAAATTAATCGAATACATTAACCGAATAAATCGTTTAATCGAATCAATTAATCATCAATAGACTCATCTGATTAATTTCAAGGAAATATTTTCATGGTTGGTTTCGATTGAGGGTTAATTCTTTTAATTATAATTATTAATGTAATTAAATTTTGCCCAACTCTACCGAAAACCTATTCTGGAGATGGGATCTACATTACATAACAGGGATAACAAGGCTTTACTTTCAGTATGGCTTAGAAGCGAAATAGATATAGTGAATATATATAACATGTATATGAGAACTAACTATGAATTATATGAAATTGTCGAACTTCGGAGTGGATGCGTCAGAATCGCAGACTCTGGAGAGATATAGCTCAAGAGTCGGGTAAATTTCGGCGATGGTCGCCATAGACAATGCTGATGATAATGTTAAATTAGAATCAATACTAAGAATGGGAATATATCTATATCCATGATCAAAATTAGAATTTTACTTTTAAGATTGGTGCCTCTGTATAATATGTATCAGTTGTGTAATAAGACAGTCAACATAAAGGTAATGAGGTAATGCAACTGAGGAGTGGGGAACAGTTTTATTACCCGGGCCAATTCTTTTGTGTCTAATAATGTGCTTTTTAATAAACTTTTTATTTTCACTATATCGTTGAATTCCAATTGTAATGATTTAAAGTTTACCTGAAGTGCTTTTCTAACATTTTGTCCTATGCCAACTCTCATACTCTATTTTATTTTTATTGAAAAAGGTTAGGTATCGAAACACTTTTGAACTTTTATACCTATAAAATGCTTTGCTTACAAATCCTGAATATATTTCTCTTTTTATTATCTATCCAAAAGTTTTCTTAAGACCGATTACAAAGCAGCTTTTAAAATTCTTTTCTATACCCATAAATAATTTTTAAAAAAAGCAAATACAATCACAATTTTTATCACAATATTTTCACAAGCTTAGGAATATTTAAAACGAGTTTTTGCACTCATCAGAAGCAAATATATTTGTTCTGCCATTAGGATATTTAATTAATGCTGCCATTTGCTGTGCATTAAAATTTCAAATTTTAAGCTATCATCACTTTTCCATTTGAAAATGGAGGGAGATACACAAAATTCCAGTCTTATTTAACAGGAAATCCTTCATGGTACTCGCTGTAAAGTGATATATCCAAATGTCCAAATACATTGAATTCAGCAACCCACTTTTTTCAAGATTATTAGGATAAGAAAATCTGAAACCTTGACTATTTTTACACTACTTGCAAGAAATATTTCTTAAGCAAATGCTCTACTTTCGGGAGGACCATTTTTGGCTACCTTCCCGTTTGAATGCGAAAGAGAATTTAAGGGTGGCATTTACTTTTTGCAGTGACTAGATCCGCCTACAAAGCACAATACGAATTATTAGATCTGAGCCTGCGCTCTGAAATTTTACATACATAGATTTAGATAAAAAAACATCACAGATAATATTTTATTGTTTTGGGGAAATGATAGCGTGTGCCCCAATTGGGGTAAAAAGCTTCTTTCTACCCAATGGGTACATTCTATGTAGGCATCCGTGGAACTTAAAAGCTTAGATACATACAGGGATAAGGGAGCACTGAGTACATTACACCTACAATTTATGCAAAATCGCTACACCCTGACTGGAATAGAATCATCTGAAATGATTTTCTTTATCTTCCATATGATGTTTGACTTTTATCTTTTTAATTTACTTGAATTGTCCTTGGTTGGTTTGTTGTGTACCTACCTACCACACTCAGATTTGAAGAAATTGGAGCATTGAACTGTTCTCCAAGTTTTGAGTTCATGTAATAATCTTGCTTCTTTCTTGTCTATATTTATAAGTAATATAGTGTAACAGTCTTTCTCTTTTTACCTTTCATTCCAGAATAAATGTAGAGACCCCGCCATCAACTAGTACACCGACTCTACCAGACTCTTTGGAATCAGTCCGAGACCGAATACCCTGACGGTGGAGGCGACGTGATTTGCTTTCAGTTCTTTTATTGCAAATATAAAAATTCCACGTTTTTACTATTTTCAACACTTCGATTTCGTATTTATTGCTTTTAATAACAAATAATAAAGAAAACCAGTACTGTTTTGTAATTTAAACGAATAAGTTTATGTGGTGCCCTGAGAAATTTACGTGTGGAAAGGTAACAAAGTTTGTGATAAAAGAAAGTGCCAGTGCGTGAATTTTACAAATTCAGTTCGAGTGATGTGATTTTTTTTTCTGGATTACCAGAGCTAATATTAGGACAAAATATTGCGAAGGATACTGGATGTCGGCCATTTTGGAAAAACGGATGCCATAATGATACCACAACTACACTTACAATTCAGCCCTTATATCGCGCCTTCACTCACCAACTTTAGGAGGGGATTTCTGGGCAAGCTCCTACTGCTTGTGCCCATTTTAAATTATGGTAAATCCTTAATTTCTATTTACTTCTCATTTTACCCGATTATGTAAACTCAAGCATAGCTACATCTTTAATAATTTTCGCATTTAATTTCAATGTCATCGCAAATTGTTAATTCAAGTTAATTGCTTCACCTTGCGGTGGGCTTTAATTATGCTATCATTGAATTTTCTTTAGTATCAAACGCAGCCATTTAACACAGCAGAGAGGTGTAACCAGTCAGAAACTATATACGCATGTGAGTAAAAAGCAATTACAAGAAGTCTTTGCTTGGCTTGGGAAGATTCGAATGAATGACACGCGTTCAGTAGCCCCTACTAATAGACGTGCTGCTATAGTATCACACTATCACCCGCAGTTTCTTCACGATTTCAGGTTTTGTTAGCTTTCTAAATTTCCACAGAAGAATGACTTGTACAAGGTGGCCCTGTTTAGATTTATTCACATGCGGAACTTGGAAATTAATATCGAGCTGAAATCGATGGCCGTCTCTTCTAAGCCATCCAAGTTTTCAGTTACGTCATACCTATTTTGTGCTGCTCCAAACATAAACCTGTTCGGTTAAGGAGAAAGTGATTTTCATTGATGGGCTGCACGTGATGCTCGGCAAGGTGACCTACCAATATATAAGAGCATTTTCTTGAGTATCCACGTCGATTGCACGTTTGGGGTCATGAGGTGGTTACTGAATAATGAGCAGCAAAGTAAACGACGTTTTCTTTGAATATCCCGCTAATGAGAAGAAATCTGAAAATTTTTCTGTGCTTTGGGAACACATGATTTCATGAGAATATGCTATTAAATTGCTATCTTGTCGGAATTACACAAGAAATGACATCACAATTGAATATAGTAATTCAGAATTGAAAATAAAATAAATTAAAGCGTACAATAGTGTGAGATGAATTCCACAGGTGCCTTTTAACATTTGAAATTTAGTCTGATTAATTAGGAGAATAAAATTGCTGGTCATTGCTAAATTGTTATGTAACAAAAAACAATTACCTAATGTAGCTGTGACTGTGTAAAATATGTGTATAAACCACACTGGTACTACACACGATAACTTTAAACCGATAAATACTCTTTTATTGATTGCTATTAAGGTGTATTCTATTAGGCCCTCCGAGCTTATGCAGAAATCTAGTAACGCGGTACTTGAGTTACACGAAAAAAATTGCATGTTCATTTGGGTTAAACCGTACTTGCGTTGTACGGTTTTGGACCAATTTTCATTACAAACAACATAATAATAAGGGTTTCTTATATTCGCACCCAACTATGATTCTTCAAAACTGTTTGCTTCTTGCTTTCGAAAAGTGGAGGCATAGAAAGTGTAGGAATTTTGTGCAGTATTTCGTAAATCGGTACCCACTCCTTCTTTGAATCATAAATTTAGAAAAGTAGAAATTTTATAGAAATACTTAATAGTAGAAAGTTCTAAATATTTTCCATGCAGGTTTTTATGTTTTAGGGAAAAGTATTTTTTAATATTTGTATCCTAGTTCGCAGATTCTCAAAATGTTCATTGTAAAAAAAACAAAGGTTTTCAATGTCATTTGAAGAAAAAATTCAGATATTGAACCGAAACCGAATAAAGGTAGGAGAGAGAATGAATATCAGCTGTTGCAAAGAATTTGAATTAGGTCACTATTCATTCAACAAAAAGAAATAAGAAAGAATATGTCTGAATAGGGTCCCCAAATAAAACACGAGGTATTGATTTGATATAATGAAAACTGCGGAAGCACTTGCAATATGGATTACAGATTGTATAAATGAAAGAGTGTCTTCGGTTGAAAACATCATCAGATAGAAAACATTGAAAATATACAATGATTTAGAAGGAGATCACCACTCTGCTATAGAATGATTTTTTTGTGAGGGGAAATCCAATTTAGATTATTGACTAAAACCCCTCTCCCGAACACCAAGGACACCAGCCCGGAACCGTTTTCCATTTTACTACGCACTAGACCTCTTGGTTAGCTGCCCACTGAAGTGATTCTTATGGCCTCTCGGTTCTTTGTGCGGAGACGGCGAGTATCCTCAATTGGATACTTCCCACCCAACGATTATATTCTTGGTCCAGATTGCTTCGGTTACAAAAAGTAACCATAAAAAAGTAATATGAGCACATAGCCGACTGCATAACCTTTATTTAACCAGACCCCGTAAAACATCTACATTTATTATGCGCTTCAACGTTTCGCTGGACATCACCCAAAAATATTCAGAAGGTCTTTTCTACAGGATTTTTCTCATATTTCATGTAAAAGCAAAGAATTACCAACTAATTCACTCAAATCTCTCTAAATCAAAACCATTTGTTCAACAGTGTAATTTGGTTACTTGTTAAGAGACGCCATTATACTAACTTGATGAACGCTTCTAATTCTAAAGCTTTGTCTTTAAGGGAAAGACGGATTTTTTTATCAAGTCGTGTCGTGAAGCTAAAATCGAAATAGAAAATTGTGAAATATTCATCAATTCGGTAGGTTTGTTTTCTCATCTTTGGATTAGACTTAAAATTCGGAGGCACACAATTTATTTCTGTTTTCTATACCGGAACTCTAATATGTCTGATTCCGATAGTATAAATACCTTTCACGTGATGTAATCGATCAATTACTATTTATTTCTCCCTCCAGTGAAATCGTCCGGGTGATTATAACGTACAGAATGTTCAACAGCTCAGACATTCTTCTACGCACGACGGTGGCCGAGTGGGCTAAAGAGCACGGCTGCAGATTTTCCCCTCTGTTGACGTGGGATCAAATCCTGCACAGGGGCGCGGTGATATATCTAGGTACCAGTGATTGACGCAATTCTACTGACGAGAATTGTACTTGCGAAGCCACTGAGATGTTGCAGAGTAATTTCATTCCAAAAATTGTGGCTCACTTGCAACATTTGCGAGGTTAATTTCCTAATCTGCCTCTTCCTTAACATCCCTTCGCCTAAGCTATGCTGCATGCATCATAGGGTTGTCCGCTGAGCTTAGGCAATACCTTAAAAAACCACAAGTATGGCGAGCCTGGGCAGACACGTCCAGTTATTTTGCGAATCGTTTAACCTTCAACAGTTAGTAAATTGTCCTACGCGCATTCCTGATGTGTCGGGTCATAATACTAATCCCTTAGATCTGTTTTTATCTACTTATCCTAAAAAGTACTCAGTCAATATCGCCTCACCTGTCGGTAATTCTGATCATTTTCTTATATCGGTTTAATTTCCCACCTCTTCCTTGAAGGCCTCTAAGCCATATCAAGAGATTGATATTTTTTCCTCCAAGGATGTTGAGTGCTGCCTTTATTCTATATAGCTACAAAAACATTAGGCAAATTGACAACGATTGGTCTACGGAAGATTGTAAAAGAGCTATGAGGAGCAAGGAAACTCGGGCGTATAAGGCTAAAAAGCGCTTGAAAAGCAGATCTATATTGAAGCCCGCAATAAATGTAATTCCCCAATTAGCAAAGCCAATTTCAATTCGATTAGGACATAAGAAGAAAAGTGTTTGCATGTCCCAAAGGCAACAAAGGTTTTTGGTCACTAGTGAAGTCTGTGAAGATCAATTTTACCACTCCTCGTTCATAAGAGGTATATTTATACAGACTCACTGGATAAGGCCAACCTACTGGCTACTAATTTTGCTTCAAATCCGCACCTCCCTCCTAGTGCTCAGGTACCACCATCACCCCTTCCGTGCGACTATAATTAAGCGCTAGTCCATTTCCGCACGATTGAGGTTCATAAGGTGCTTGCGAAACTCGATTTGTAAAAAGCTACTGGACCTGATGGTATCTCGCCCCTGCTTCTGAGATGCTGCGCCTCTTCCTTGGCTAAGCCTCTGAAGAAATTATTTCATTTATCCTATTCAAAAGGTATTTTCCCATCGTCATGGAAACTCTTCCACGTTCAACCAATTCCTAAAAAGTGGGAGGCTAACGATCCCTCTAATTATAGACCAATGGAAATCACTTCTAAGGTCTTTGAGACACTCATAAATGAGTAATAGATGAAATATGTCGAAACTAATCACCTAATTTACGATCGTCAATATTGTTTTCGTGCTAATAATCATCGAGCACGTATAATTGGATCGCTTAAAAACGACATTAATGCAACAGAAACTCAAAGCAGTTTGATCTCTCTCAAATCACCCACAATTCCTCTTTGTCAACAGGGTAAGAATTTCAAACTCTCCTAACTTGAACATCTTAGGTTTCAGGTAACCGATAATCTTAGTTGGACAGATTACATCTTTGCCATTGCAAAGAATGCGCTCATTTACAAGACTCTTATCAGACCCAGACTTGCATGTTGCATATTTGGGCAGGGGCAAGACGCACTGCATTCAAAGTGAATTAAATGATTGAAAGATGTCCACATGAATAGAAAATTTCTTTCTAGGTGAAAAGGAAGTGTTTCGATCATAGCAAGTCAACTTGATTATGATCACTGTGCTGTTCGACTTTCCTAGCACAGACACTACAACGAGTAATTTAATCCAATTTGAGTGTTTGTCTCCAGCTTGTGTCTCCATCTTGTGTTCAATCGCGCTGCATTGTCCGCGTTGTGGATAGAGTCCAAAAGAAGGCTTTCAAACTTACCGGCGATGAGGTGATCGTCTATCTCTAAAATTGATTCTCTGGAACACAGACGCAATGTTGCATGCTTTACGCTCTTTTATCGCTACTTTCATGGACATTGCTCCAACGAAATCTCTGGCCTGATTCCGTGTAGATCAATCCCTGCGCATGATACTCACACATCAAGTCATCTTCACCCCTTCGTCCTTGAGACACGACTGAGCAGAATAGTGAAATTCCGCAAATCCTTTTTTAGCAGAACAATACGAATGTGGAACAGACTACCATCTTCTGTTTCCCCCAGGATTATAGGCCGCAGTTGTTCAAGCTGAATGTGCACCGACACCTTCCCTAGATATCCTGATTCCCTACCTTACTTTTCTACTTTCCTTTTCTACTTTCCTTTTTGCCAAAGCTTTGCTGTAGAATCATAGGCTATCCTCCGAGCTTTGGCTACACCGTAAAAGGATTACTTCTCGGAGCAATACTTTATCTGATTTCCTGCTGGGTTGGCAGATTTTTCACGAACGATATCTTACGAACAAATGATGCAATTCACTTTATTCTTATTAAATTTGGTTCAATCGTTTTTTAGTGTATCAAAAAAAACTGAAAAATTCATGGTATTTCTGAAACTTCTATGCTATCAACTTCCTTTTGGTGCCAGTCGATGCATTTTGCCTCAATCTTTAATGAAATCGGTCCAATGTTTTAAGTTTATCCAAAACAAAAAACTAAAAAAATTAAACAAATAAAAAAAAAATTTAAAAATAACGTTAATTATTTTTTGAAAACTATTGATGCCTATTTTAGCATTAATCGATGTTCCCTGATATATCCTATATAATTTTTTTCTAGCTCAGTACTTTTTTTAGTTTATTCCAAAAAAACTTTGCAACATTTTTTAAATGGTTTCTCGAAAACTTTTAACGCTTTTGACTATATGTTCTGGTGACAGTTAATGAGTTATCATATTGTAACGATTTGGGTTTTAATTTTTCCGAGCGGCTCTTAAAGAGGGATGTAGGGAGCTAATCCAGGCGGAGCTGACACAAGAAAGATCAATTATTCAATTTAATTTTTATTATTCCAAACCTCAGACATAAATTTCCTTGTGTAGTCAGGCAATTTCAGTAGAGATGGCACTGTATTTGATGAGAGGGAATAATGGCTGCGCTCTGCTGGTAAGAAGTTGACGTCGACGTCCCGTCAAATTGACACAACGCTTGCTCGTAGTTGGGCTAGATTTCCTGGACGCTCTGGCGACGATATGGGGCCTCTCGGTGCTGCGGGATGTCCTGTTCCCAAGTGCAAATAATTGCAGTGGCGTTTCACGCTGCTGTAAATGGTTGTTTTCTTTTCTGCTGCACCTGTCCGACACCCTGCAAAAGAATGTACCTGCGTGCGTGTTGCCGTCCGAATCGAGAGAGAGAAGACAAAAAAAAGAGAGAGAGCCCTATTTGCAGCCCTTTTTATAGTGATTGCCGGTTCTCGAAGCTTCCTTTCCAATGACTGGAAATATCACATAAAAACTCTCACTTTGTGGTTATGCACTCTCCTCGTTGTGGTGCTATTTTGCCGCTGGTTCTCAACCTTCGCTACACTGCTCCCCTCTTAAGGCTGAAAGCTCCCGCGAAGCCTAGGAATTAGGATGGCGGTGCAGATGATGAATGAAGGTAGGGAGCGATCCGATCGATATGAACTATTCGCTTCTTACGGCTTCGAGGAAGTGCTATTTGGCAAAGGACATCCGTCACGACCTTGATAACCTTACACGGGCCCACCCAATCGCGTTGTAATTTCGGACAGCGACCGACTTTCCTTTTCGGGCTAAACAACCACACAAGGTCTCCAGAGGAGAACTGCCGCACGTTAGATCTCAGGTCGTAATTTCTTTTCATTCGATGTGATGCAGTCTTAAGTTTCTGTCGCGCTAGGTCATGGATTTGGCTCATTTTCTCCTGGATGTAATCGACAAACTCCAAGGAAGATTTTTGTTGTGTCGGCTGAGGACCGAACGCCAGGTCGACAGGAAGTCGAAGTTCTCGGCCGAAATTCAGCATTTACGAACTTCGAGAGATAGTCGAGGAGCGTCCTATTGAATCTCTCCACTAGTCCGTCCGACTGTGGATGCAGAGGTGTCGTTCGTGTTCGCTCTGTTCCCAG
>QYTT01094510.1:63525-74347 GCA_006980735.1 Dasypogon diadema
GGCCTCTCGGTGCTGCGGGATGTCCTGTTCCCCAGTGCAAATGATTACAAGACAGTGGAGTTTCACGCTGCTCTTAATGGTTGTTTTCTTTTCTGCTGCACCTGTCCGACACCCTGCAAAAGAATATACCTGCGTGCGTGTTGCCGTCCGAATCGAGCGAGAGAAAAAAAACTAAAAAAAGGGGGGGAGCCCTATTTGCAGCCCTTTTTATAGTGATTGCCGGTTCTCGAAGCTTCCTTTCCAATGACTGGAAATATCACATAAAAACTCTCACTTTGTGGTTATACACTCTCCTCGTTCGTGGTGCTATTTTGCCGCTGGTTCTCAACTTTCGCTACAATAATTTGATGATACGTCACTCTTTAGGCGCACATGCGTTTTGTCGGTATACTCAACTAGCAATTTTAGTGCTCGACACTATGCGTATGTGAATCGCCACGAAAATGTAGTTAAGGGCCAAAACCTTCCAAACTACAAGCCATGAACTGGCCTTGAGCAAGAATATTGAACTCGTTTTTTATGAACGCTTTAAGATATCAGGAAGTGGTCCGTTGAATTTATAGGACCACTTTCTACTATCTTGAAGCGTTCATAAAAAAGAGTTCAATATTCTTGCTCAAGGCCAGTTCATGGCTTGTAGTTTAGAAGGTTTTGGAATTTCATATGCAATCTGTTGGTCAATGTTGATGTAGTGGTGTATTTCAACACTCAGATCTCAGATTCTAGTGTTTGCGGAATTTTACAGCACCCGGCTGATGCACATATATGTTTGCCCTCTTAAGTCTTTCTGAAAAATGCATTTGAAATTAATCTTCTCCTTTTACTTACTGCTTACTTATTATTTTTTCTTTGCTTAAGGGTATCTGTCACTTTGTAGAAGTTTAACTTTTGGGATGGTTCCGGTTTCGTCACTAAATTATGCCACTAATGAGTGGTGAGGGCAAAGATTTTCTTTTCAGCAACATATACGTTCCCTAAACCTTATTCAAAGCACTACTCAGTATCTCAAACATGTGATACCTTATAGTAAGTTCCGCTAATAACATGTGTATTTTGAGAAATTTAAGTGTTAATTGAAACTATATCTAGGTTATATCACTAAAAAGTAGGAACACCTTTAATGGAAATTACTGCCACTTTTAAGTGTTATTTTTTAGTAATAGAAACTTCGCAATGGCAGCATAAATTTCGCCATTTATAAATTAATACTAAATTTGAAAACTGATCGTCTTTGAAAACTTTTTTCAAAAGAAATGATTTAAGAGCAATTTCCAAAAAAATACAACTGGAAAATTTTACATCTTAAAGTCCTAAAATAAGCGATGGAAATTTTTTAAAAAAATGTTAGATTTAAAATTTAAATAATTTTGTGATATTTTTAAAGAGTTTTTCTGAAGGGACATGCATTTTTTCGAAGTACAATATCTATTTTCACCGTAAAATTTTGTTTGCATTAACTTTTAGCTTCACGAAGAGCCCTTTCTTCACCCAAATTAGTAGTAATTTTTTAATTTAGAAAATAATTCGAAAATTTTGTAATTGTATTGTTCTTTCGAAGTGTATATATGGGAATTATTTATGTATGATTTAGAATTTTATTAAAAAGATTAACATATGTACATCTTTGGTTAAATTTTTTCAATGTATAAGTTCGAACGTAGCAATTTTGGTTTTGAAGAGGAATATGATACGTATAGTTTCTCATTTTGGAACGTTTTTGATACGTAGCATGTAAAGTACGTCACATAGACCAACCAATTCATTCCCCATTTTGGTATAATATCCAGTAATTGCAACTTTATAGTGGTGATTTTGGTATTAGATACATAGCGGAGCGGAAAAATGCTAGTTGGGTAAACATTGCAGAATAAGTTCCCAGCCGCTCACGTCGCTATGTTGTCAATAATGAGCGATGCGTCATTGAAGTGACAGTAACTGCACGGCTTTATAACTTTTGGTGATATAAATCGGCAAGTTTTAGTGTTTAATTGTTATCGTAGCATAAAGCTTCTGGTTTATATTGGACATAAGGCACTGTGGGACACGATGTATGTGTTAATTCACATTTAAGTGCGTATTTATTTAGTTGTTTGGCTATTTTGTAAGATCATGTCATAGGGCTAATAAGGTCCACTGTAAAAATGTGTGAGCCTTATTAGCCTACTTGATCAATTTCGATATAAAGAGTTCCAGTTTTATTCACAGACTTCGATAAAATGCCTCCTAAGATTTCAGGAGTATCGTTAAGTTTTTTTCGGAGTTTTTTTGAAGACAGAGTAGTCTTTTTTTGTTGAAGAGAAATTTCATTAAGTTTTCCTGTTAAAAAAACAGAAGTCTGATTTAATTTTTGTTGAAAACATTAAACTTAAATTTAATATTTTATGTTAAGAATAATGATTTGATCTTATTTAATTAAAAAAAAAAGGTTTTTTTAGATGATTTATTTTTGTTGAATGAAAAGTTTGATTTAGTTTTAGCCGAAGGCAAAGAAGTTTTTATCTTTTTAATCAAAGAAAGTAGTCTAATTTTTATATTGAAAGAAAAGTTTTTGTTTTTTAAAAAGAAGTTCGATTCACCTATAGATTGCTTTAGAAACTAAACCTGTTGAGCAGCCTTGTTACCTCCCCAGGGGTTAAAAAGGCCCATGTTAATAATTAAGGGAAATGTGTAATAAACGTCATATACTCCTATATCTTTTCTGTAATCATCCTTAAGCTTTCAAATAGACATATTTTTAAAAGAATAGTCATCTGTACTATTTGTTTAACTTTTTTTATAACTCCAAAGTAATAAACTTTGTAGAAAACTTGATTTCGTCTATCTAAACAACAAAATATATTATTTATTTCATCTTTAAGTTAAATGGGCCTTATGTGCCTCAAGTACCTTAGTGATCCAATCATACTTTCAGAGCGACTAAATATATCCTGTTCCAGAATTAATATCATTAACTATGGCGGTATGTGTCTATAATTATGGGAGTGTCTGCTTACTTTACTTTCATGTTTCTTTCAAATAAGTACATCTTACTTAGATTCTTGCTAGTTGCCAAATTATTATCCTAAACGTAATTGACGAACGACGAACAACGAATAAAAAATTTCGCTGTCAAATTTAAATTTTCAATTAAATTTTTATTGCTTTTTCCTTTTATGACTAGATTTATTTTCTCGCAAAAGAAACCAGCAATAGTCTCCCAATATGGCTGCATTTCATCTTCCTTGGTATCGCTTTTCAATTTAACTAATATCTTGGTGAAAAATCTCACCCTGCTCACCAGATACGGCCGCTAAATTTTCCAGAAAGAAATCTTGGTGTGAGTGCAGTAAATGCAATTTTAGAGACATGTGACACCCTAGTTCTTTGTAGTTTTCAGATTTTTTGTTGCCAAGAAAGCCGTGAATGTGAATCACAGATCTTAGAGAAAGTATTTTTAAGTATTCTCTATTCCCTACTATTTTTATTTCCGTTATGCAGTAAAACTACCAACAGGCTTGTCTTCGACGAATCAATGAAAAGCCGCCATTCTTGTGGATGGTAATCGAAGCCTAAAGTGATCATCAAACCGCGAACATCGTTACAGACGCAAATATTTTGTTCCATTTCGAAGAATCTTTGAAATGCTTCACTCCTTTTTCTGTAAACGGCGATGTTAGTATCTTTATGTAACAAATTCCACTCTTGTAGTCTAGAACTTAAAAGCTCTGCTTGACTTTTTGGTAATTTAAGATGACGTACCAAATCATTCAGTTCTTGTTGTTTAATCAGGTGTGGTTGTGGGTAGTACGGAGCCCAAAAAACGTCGTCTTTTTTCCTTGTCTTTCCTTTCTTTGGCGATGATGAATAGCTGCTACTGTTTAGCTCTCCCGTTGGACTTGTGGGCAATTGAGCAGAACTAGAAGACGCTACAGGTATTGGTATATTTTCATCTCAAGGAAATGATCTTGATGAAAAGGTGCCGTGAGGATATATAATGCTTTTCTGATTACTCATATTGAATCCTTTTGTTTGTGTAACACAAAAGTAGCAATCAGATGTATGATCCACCGGTTCGCACCATATCATTGGGACTTAAAACGGCTTGCTTCGACGTTAGCCTTTCGACCATCGCATCAAAATTCCGTAGCAAGTCAAACAACAAAAATTTGGTATCCAACTTTTATTCTTCTTCACTTAAAATAACTGATGAACGTTGTCCGAAAATGCACGACGTTGTCTTTTTGTCATAAATTCTCCACAAATATAACAAAAGTCATCTGTAGAACTTAAACACCTTCTATTACTTGACTCCATATTTAAAATTAATAAATGAATTTCTATGTCGTTTTTAGGGTTCCGTACCCAAAGGGTAAAAAACGGGACCCTATTACTAAGGCTCCGCTGTGCGTCCGTCCGTCCGTCCGTTTATCACCAGGCTATATCTCATGAACCGTGATAGTTAGACAGTTGAAATTTTCACAGATGATGTATTTCTGTTGCCGCTATAACAACAAATACTAACAAACAGAATAAAATAAATATTTAAGGGGGCTGCCATACAACAAACGTGATTTTTTTGCTCGCTTTTGTTCGGTATTGATAACGGCAATAGGTAGGCGCTTGAAATATTCACAGAATATTAAGTTATATATTCACTTTAAAAATAAATAATTAAATTAAAATAAAACACATATTTAAGGGGGCCTCCTATACAACAGACATGGTTTTTTTGCCGTTTTTATAGATAATGGTACGGAAACCTTCGTGCGCGAATCCGACTCGCACTTGGCCGGTTTTATATAATATCAAATTCCACACTGCACTTAAATACATATCTAGCAACTTGCAAGTGCAACTCTTGCACTAAATCTAAATTGAAACCTAGATAGGAAACATTTTGTAGGTATACACACATGCTCCCTACCTGAGTACACACAACTGCATTCTGCATATATATATCAATATTCAGTTCCTGGAATTTTTTCAAATTGTGACGTGTAGGTCGATTTTCATGCAACATGCATTTCATTTACAAGACGCGTGTTGGGTGGTGTAATTTTATTCGGTACTAGTAAGGTCCCCTGTGCAATTGCACAGAAGGCAAGGGAAATAATATTGAGTGAATTAATAAAGATTGAAATTACGTGAGTGAAACAGAAATAAAAAAGAACAGCCTCTCTCCCCCGTTTTCTCATCATATTATAGTAGAGTAAAAAGCGCAGGTTTTTAATTATCGACGAGTGTCCTCATCATAGGCTGATTTTTGTCTTGTTAAGAGAACAGATAGATACATAAGATATGATAGTTATGTAAGAGCTTCGCGGAAATCTATGTTGCCTGTGGTGTTTATCAAATTTTGTACGTGATGACTTTCTGTTCATTATATTTGGAATTTAGTTTTAGAGAAGGCTTAGTGCCTTTTTTAGCACATAGAAATGAAAATTAGGAAGAAGATAATTGCTGTAAAGTGAGAACTATAATTGTATCTTACCAAAATGTTGGTGATTAGATCTTTCAATAAAAAAGAAAGATATTATTGTTATTTTATAATTTCATATTAAATTTTATGCATTTCACACGATAAATAACAAGCAAAGAATTTACACCATATTTATGTCATGTATAGTTTAACTTTTTCAGTTTCATCACAATTGTTCCATAAACAATTGCTTTGTCTATGTTTCCTTTAATTATTTTGAAGCCGCGTCCTTGGCAGCAGGAGGAGATGATAATTTCAAAATTTCAAACTCTCTGGAAATTAATACGAATGTAGTACGCATGTAATTTTTGCAATTCTTTCTCATTATTAATTGAGAAATGTATGTAGATATGTAAACATCGTTCGAGGGATATTGAAATCGACGGCTGTCTTCGGGTCTCTTGTGTCCTCTGCAATTCCGTTACCTCGACGTTTCTTGTTATTACAAGCGTATATTCATAGTTTACAATTCGCTTTGCCCCCTCCTTATCCTCTAGGCACCACCTGCATGTGATATCCCCGTCCTCATTCTCTTCTCTGTTTCTCTATAGACAAATCCTGCGCCAGGTTTTTCGTTCCCTTCGTCATTATGTGTCCTCTAACCAAACAAATTGTTACCTCATTTCGTTACCCATTGAAGTTATATACAGTATACACATTCCATCGCTAGGAATAAATTCACCTCAGTCCGATCCATATAACTGACCATTACCGGCCACCATGCCATCATTTATAGATCCGCTCGTTAATATGAAAATATGACGCTCTTGATCCCGTCCTTGGGCATCATGAGTCTTATTTATCACGCAAAACTGAAAACAAAGTCGGTAGCGTTTGTGGTCAAGAGCCAAAGGTTTTTTAGAGGTAGGTTCCATCTGCGAAAAGTTAAAAAATGGACGACTAGCCTCGGTCTCCCCTACCAGTATTTAGAAACTACTTCAAATTACTCTGCTAGATTATCGCCCCAATAAGATCCAAATCCACCGAGATGAGTACTCTATCTGGTCCAACCGAAATATTTCACTTGTCTGACGTCCAAAATGACATACTGGAGTTTTTGTGTCATCAGTATACTGAACAGTCATTGGAAATATTCTCCATGTTCAGTTGACCAATTCATGTGTCTATGCTGTCATGAAGGATGCAAATCTCCGAGACATATTTTTGAGAAGTTCGATTTTATTAATAGGTAATAATAATTTATCTAAAGATTTATACAAAGTTTTATGTGTATTACTAAGGCACACGATTTAAACTAATTTGTTGTGATATTGACTTACCCTAAGTATAAATAAATTAGCAATAAATTGAAAAATTACATGAGAACTAATGGTACTGCAATACTCAGAAAAGTACCAAATACCGAGCCACTAATTGTGGATTATCGCTAATTGAAAGTTCAACAAATTGTGTTACTTATTACATTTGAGGTTGAACGTTGGTCTGATAATATTTCTGGTTCAAATCGTGCAGTTTAGATTCTGGCATGGGTCATGAAGGAAAGGTGAAGGAATAAGACTGATTGGACCCAGTTTCTGGATTGACACCATTTTTTTAGCGTTAGTTTAAACTCTCCGAAAATAAATTCAAATTCTCCGTAGAATAATAATTTAAAGTATAAATAATTAAACACGTCTATGTATTTATTATTGAAGAAAATATAGGCTAAAATGTTAACCTGTTACCTGATCCAGATAAATATGAAAATCTCTCCGACTTGAGCAATCGAGTAAGTCTAAAGCATAAAATCGTGGTGTGTGGCTAGCCTATGATCGTGTCTCTCTAGAGTTTGTAATTTTGAAAACATTCTCATCAAGGATACCAAAATGGATGTTTTCTTCCCAATTGAGTCTTCTAATTTGATCGATTTGTGATAAAATTTTCACCATAGACGTCATTCAACACATGCGTGATATAAAACATTTGTGTGAACCTCTTTAACTCAAAATTCCCTATAATTCCAAACCATGAGCTGCAATTTTGCAACTTCATTCAGTCAGTGTGCCAAATAATCTTGCATGGCGATATCAGAAAACTGCGGCCTATTTTGTGTCGCGTCGGGTACATTTCCCGATATCTTTTGAAGGAAAGCCGACATAAAGGGTTTTGATGGTATTGCGGGGCGTGTATCAGATGTAAGACGCAGATTGTATACCCAGTTTGAGCTTTGGAGAGAATACTTCTTGTGGCTTTCCATAAGTACTTCAGAAAGACGAAGTCCTATTCCACACACCAGTTCGGATGGCGAGCAGTTTAAGTTTAAGCCTTCCTTCACAGATGATCGCATCAGACCAGATAAAACCGTTAAAAGGACGTCGACCTTTTATATTTTTAGAAGACTTGATGAAATCTTTCGGAGTGGTAGAATCTAATGCGCGGGTGTGTAGTTTCAAGAAATTTTCGACTTTCTTGAAAAGTAAAAACTCGAACTATCGTTTTCTTTCGGTCGATGATATTGTAGGTAGATTCACCAAATAAAATCACCTTCGCAGGTGAGGTACTACTTCTAGTTCTATGATTATGACTGCAGACCAACGATATTAATATGAACGTACATGAATCATCCGTCGCGTCGTCTGGATATATTCCCAAGAGCGCCTTTTACTTCCTTGTTTACAGCGAATACTGTCTTTTTTAAAGGCATTGCCTAAATTCAGTCAACAACCGTATGATGCACACAGTGCCTGACAATTGTTTCAATTAAGCCACAATTTTTGTCATAAATTTTTATACTGTGCAACATCACAATGGCTTCGGAAGTGCAATTTTCATCGGCAGAATTGGCTCAACCACTGCTACCCAGATAAATAACACCCCGCCCTTTGCAGCAGACGAACCCGCGCCCATGGCGTAGGTGGGTCTTGTGTTTGGTTTCGATAAATTTTGCGGAACCCTGGCCAGACGAAGCGCTTTGCCGTCAAGAAAAATTTTAACTTTTAAGGATAGCCGTAATGTACAATTTTTTTCGTGGTCTATTGCCCTTGAATTTTTGATGGAGTCGATACGTGAAATTGTGTCTACGACCATGTTATCCTTTCGCGATATATGCCAGATGTCTGTTGAGAACTTTCCGATGTACCCGAAGTAATTGTTGTGGAAATGCCTTCCCTAGATGTTACCGAAACGCATACGGTAATGTTAAGTATAATATTTTTCCTAAACTAAACTAACTTTCAGATGCAAAGTTCTTGTGGTCGGTGGAGGAGCGGGAGGATGTGCTGTAGCGGCAAAACTGTCATCAAAACTTGGGAGAGGAAACGTAATAGTATTAGAACCGAATGAGGTAAAACTACATATTAAGCAGAAGACTTGTGTACATTTATTTATTGCATAACTTCTACTAATAGAAACACTATTACCAACCAATGTTTACTCTGATTGGTGGAGGAATGAAAACACTCCCACAGTCCTACAGAGAAATGAAAGACGTTCTTCCAACAAAATCTAAATGGATTAAAGAAAAGGCAGCAGCTTTCAATCCAAAAGATAACACAGTTACTACATCTGCAGGTCGGGAAATTGAGTATGACATACTACTTGTAGCTATGGGTTTGCAACTTAATTATGACAAAGTAAAAAGTAATTTCAGGAAAATAACAACTCTAAAGCGTTTTATTGCCAGGTTCAAGGTTTAGAAGAGGCGCTATCGATTCAAAACGGAAATGTTTCTTCTATTTATTCACCAAAATACGTTAACCGAACGTTTGAAGCCTTAAAAAATTTTCAAAAAGGAAACGCTGTGTTCACCTTCCCTGCATCTCCCGTGAAATGCCCTGGAGCACCGCAAAAGATCATGTACATATCCGAACACTATTTTCGAAAAGTGAGTTTAGTTGTAGATAATCAGTAAATTACGCTAATTTTACACCTCTTTTAGACTAATAAACGGAAAGATGCGAACATTATTTACAACACATCTCTACCGGTGCTTTTCGGAGTCAAGCATTATGCAGACGCTTTGTGGAAAATTGTTGAGAAAAGAAACATCAATGTTAATGTGAAGAGAAATTTGGTAGAAGTGCTGCCAGAAAAAAACATCGCAATTTTTGAAAATTTAGACAAACCCGGTGAGAAAGAGGAAATAAAGGTAAAATGATGCAAATCAAATAAGTATAGAATGACTACCTATTCCACATATAGTACTCCATTCTTCACGCTGTTCCTCCAATGAGTGCGCCAAACGAACTTGCTCAGTGCAGTGAACTTGTGAATTCAACCGGCTTTGTAGATGTCCACAAGCACACAATGCAGCACGTCAAATATAAAAACGTATTCGCTATCGGCGATTGCTCTGCAAGTCCCAACTCCAAAACAGCTGCATCGGCAGGTTAATAAGTTACTATTTAGGTTTGCATGTATTTTGTATATATCATATACGTATTTTGCAGCTGCCCAATCACCTGTAGTTTTCAAACATATCATGGCAACCTTAAATGGAAAAGAACTTCAAGAAAACTACGACGGGTATGCGTCCTGTCCATTAGTAACTGGCTACAATTCATGCATTCTTGCGGAATTTGACTACGATCTGAAACCCCTAGAAACCTTCCCAGTAGCCCAAAATAAGGAAAGACTCTCAATGTTCATCATGAAAAGAGATTTAATGCCATTCCTCTACTGGCATTTAATGTTAACTGGGCACTGGAATGGACCGGCGCAAATGCGGAAATTGTTCTCAGTATTTAAGTTCAATTAAATGCACAACTTTTTTTAAATTTCGTAATAAATCTATACTAAAACGTAATGTATTCAAATCAACAACTTTTTATTAGTAGTTTCTTGGAAGAGTTTTTTTTAAATGGTGTTGGACAACAAGGGTCCCTTGAACTTACAAGGAGAGGCCACGACCTTGGCATCACCGATTTTCATGAAACTTCGCATGTAGTGGGCATTGGGTATAGTAAACTCTTAAAGTAGTAAGACCCAACGTTCCAGGACAAGCAAGGATATGAGTTGCAAAAAATTTATATGCAGCTTATCTACAAAATACAAAACAGTCCTGGCAGCGATGCGGTGGCGTGGTGGATAAGTGTCTGGCTCTCGCTCCGGGGACGCGGGTTCGATCCCCGTCGTTGCGGGTTTTGCTTTTTGCACTTTTTTCAGGCATTTTTTTTCAAGATTATATATAACTAGGAGATCCCTGTGCAATCGCACAAATTGAAGGTATATGAGTGACATCACGTTTTTATATGTTCCCTCAATTTGCACCTTAAATTTCAAAGCGCGTTTTTTTCAGAGGTGTCCCCTGTAGGCCTAATCCTCCCATGCAAGCAAACAGTAAAAAGACACCTGCAAAATATTTTACCATGTAGAATAATGAAAAAAGTTCCAATAAATCCATGTATTGCATACTTATCGGTGGCA
>QYTT01094511.1:11083-33486 GCA_006980735.1 Dasypogon diadema
GTCGCTCGGAGATGACGATCCATCGACTACAAATGATGCAGATCGTGTCAGATAAGTATTGTTGTTTCGTATGTGAACCTGAATTCTTTGTGAACTCTTTTGCAGCTTCCTGGATTGTGTCTGGACGGAACAGTATGTGCTGTGTTCTATTTGTGGCGATGTGCTGGATACTAATGTTGTTGTTTACTTCTGTAATTGTTTTTTTTAGGGTATCGCCTAAGCTCAGGGGCAACCCTATGAAATTAGGGAAAGGGAGATTGGGAAATTTTAACTTGACAAATGTTGCAAGTGAGCCAGAATTTTTGGCATGAAATTTTTACTGCGCAACATCCCAGTGGCTTCGCAAGTACAATTCTTGTCAGTAGAATTGTCTCAACCACTGGTATCCAGATAAAACGCCGTGTCCTGTACTGGATTTGAACTCACACCAACAGGGGAGAAAATCTGCAGACGTGCGCCTCAGCCCGCTCGGCCACCGGCGTGGGTATTAAATATTTAAATGCCGCCTTTAACTCTGCAGTGAGATATATCTTTGGTTTGGGTCGATACGATCGTGCCTCTGGTCATGTGAGAGCCTCTCAAAATCCTCTCAAAATCTAACATACTTGTGGAGTAAACTGTAAATTTTAGCCATTCTTAAGAACTAATAATTTACCCATATACTCCTCCAGGCAATCTGAAAGACTATTCTTTGTCCATACTATCCGTCTTTGAAATCAACTCCCAATGGAAATTGAACGGTTGAAATCGCCTTGTGGATTCATGGAGGCAGTCACATGGTTCTATACTGTGGATCGTTGAGTTTGTACCATTATAAATGTGAGCAGTCTGACTTATTCTTCTTACATTTATATCACTTCCCCCTCCCCCATTGTTTCACAACAGAATATTCAAAGCAATCATCATCGAATCGAAACCCACAGTCAGTAGAGTCGTGCATTCTGGACACGCGAATATGCCATACAAGTCTTCGAAATTTCTTGAAGTCTTGGTTCAACTCCTGCCTATATTCGTCATTGATCTCTCGAATTCCAATGGGGGGCAGAACTCTCCATCGAAACACTTCTAGCGTACTCTGTTGTTAAGATCTAACACTTTAGGTTTTATTACAATTGGGTATAGCCTTCCTTGCTTTTGTGCGAAAGGAAACCTCAAGGCAGTCTAAAATTAGCCGCGCTATAGTCTATCTTTATGTTATAAATAATTTTAGTGAAGGTCGTCAGCTATCCCCTCATTAAAAGTTATTCCATCTATTACGTTGATATTTCATAAGTTCATATAGTCTGTTACTCAAAAATATTTAAATCATTGAGTGAATTGTAGAACTTTGGAAATATAAATGCGTATCAAATTACTGCATGCCTTATTATTGCACTGCACTGTACTGTAAATATCATACCATCCCTTGAAACCATTTACCTTGGAAATGTCTTGATTTTTTGGACAGTTACTCAGGTAACTCATTGTAAGGAAAATGGAAATTAGTTTAATTCAAAAGAACAGTTTACACCTTGTGAAGGTTAACAAGTGAAAAATACCAAACGATTAATAAGAATTATTGTTTTGGAAAAAATAAAAAGGGGATGTGGCATAATTTTAAAGGATTATCAGGTTGGTGCTCTCAGGTGTGTTGGGATAAGACGCCTTTTAAACTGGGCTACTCATGAATATGCATTAAGCACGGCTATTTAGCAGAAGGCAATGAATTTGCATTGAAATGGCACAATTATAGCCCGCTGAAGGTAAAATTTTACGTTTATTGTAATTTAAGCGAAAGTAATTACATTTTCGGCCATTATAGTCTTCCCTCGTGATAATCCGTGGCTTCCTTTATCTCAAAAATTTTCTAGAACTTAATTGTAATAAAATCTTTCTGAAAATTGTATTTTAACCAGAGAGATGCAACTCAGGAACTATTTAGATTCTGGGTATTGTAACTATTTAGGACAGTTTGTAAACCTCAAATACACACCGCATAGGGAAATTGAAAAACTTGTCGGGATGGGGTGGAAAGCTTGAGTGTGTTTAGAAACAGATTATCTTTTTGAGAATTAGTTTTGTGGGGTGAATATTAAAACAGCAACAGGTGAGGATATGGAGATAATTAGCCAAAGGTAATTTGTCTGAGATTTGTGCTGCTAGCGTTGTTTCTACGTAATAAAATAACAAAAGATTAAAGCTAGTCCTAAACTAATTTATGTATAAAGCTCTAGCTTTCTAATTTTGTTAGTCCTCTATGTAAAATTCCCAATTTTTAAATGTGACGAATCACGGTTGATTTTGTGTACAATGATTTATTAAAATTTTGCTTTTCTCTGTGATATTTGAACACCTAATTTGGACTATATCTAAGTAATGATGATATTCTTCTTGCTAATTTTAATATTACTCTCCGTTTGTCATTTCAATGTCAATGAGGCGAGCTTCAGCTTCAATTTTAAAAAGACAAATCTAATTGTCTAACTGCCGAGTAGACTAGCATCTATGGATTATAGGGCTATACTATGTAACAATGATATTGATGAGGACGTTCCAGATCTTTTTGTCTTTGTAGTGATAGTAAGTTGCCTCTAATGCCAAGTCATCCTTATGGCATGAATTTCCGTCCCTTCAAGTGTAGGGAGTAAGGAGTCAAATGCGGCAAGGATACAAGGAAGACACAAGGAAAGCACAAGGAAAGCCCTACTCCTCAAAATCCTCGTCTCACCACCATCAGGTTAACCTTACGTCTTAGCAAGGCAGTTTTTAGTTTTCTGTACTGAATTTTGTGGAAAGTACCTTAGATGTAGTACTACAAGAAGTCTCCTCTCTCTTTTTCCCACTATAGTAAGACAGTAAATATTCCTTCCAAGCCCGGAGATTTGAAAGACACAATCCTTTCCTCCCCATCCCTGTCTAATCTCGAGACCATACGGATACGATGGACGCACGGTCCAAGATTCCTCCTAGACATAGTTTCCTGAAAAATGTTCCTTCAGTAAAATTCCGTTCATCTCCTGCAATTTTTCTAGTCCTATCTCGAACAAGTCCAACTTTGGAGACCAGGCACTTAGTGACTATTTTCTGTAGTTTTCTGTAGTCTACTGACTCCCTTCTTCGCTGTTGAAGAGTTCTTTTAAGCTCTCTTCTTTTCGCCCTATAGTCTTCCCATTTTCCCAAGTGTGCAGTGCGGTTCTTTATTCCTCATGACGCTTTTCTCACCCCTTTCTTCAGGCTCTCTAGTTCCACATTCCATCAGAGAGTGAAGCCCGGGTCTTTCACTGAAGTAAGAGGGCATGTCTTTTAAAATAAGTCACTCATATTTACTACGTACTTCTTGTGGTCTTATGCGTGTTTCTTACTTTTTTCTTCAGACTCTTCTCCAATACCTCTGCATACCTGGCCTAATTTGTGCTCCGAGTAAACCTTACAAGTCTCTTCTCATCTACGTGGTCAGCCTATGTTCTTCCTCTCGTCCGTCATTCATGGGTCCAATGCTAATTATTATTTGTGAAAAGATACTATTGAGGGCTTTACTGTATTTATTTTCTAAGTATTCAATTCTTTACCCTTTTTATTCTTTACGAAAATAGAAGAGCTACGTCATTACCGAGTGCGTAGGAAGATGAATTTATATCTGAACTTCTTTTAGAAATTCAACGGGTGTACCTGCAATCCATGCTGATTGTCTCTGAAGGAAGTAAGTGTGATCCACAGCTTAAACCCTCCTCAATGTGTCCATATTTCCGATATGTTATGAAGAGTTATATATAGACTTTCTAGAGAGATTATGGATGTTCTACATTATTAATTTTAAATACTCAAAAGGTTTTCCTGGGACCAATGACATCCATTTAAATTTACAGAGTTCTGAAGAAATTTCTATTTAAAATCCTTAGCAAAATAGCTCAAACAACTTTTGAGGTTGAAAGGCCAATTCTACTTGTGCAAGTTTTTCTCATTAGAGAGAAAAGTACTGCCATTTTCTGTTCGAAAAAATTCCTGCAAAGTCTAAATTAAACAAGTTTGAATTTTAATCCGACATCATTTAAAAGAAAAATGATTATATTTAAGACGTTTTACGTGGATATGCATGTTCTTGCCCCAGTGCCTAGTTTCAAGAAAGTTTCGGAGAAATTATTAATAAAGGATTAGGGCGAACTGAAAAATTTTCCACACTTTAGCGTTCAGTTTTTTTTTTTTAATCTACCTCCTTAAGAGAGCTTAAATTCCAGGTGCTATTCGGTGCAGCTAGAAGACGCCTGATTTGTCCGCTCAGAAGTTGAGAGAACCGTCTTACAACAGAACAAAACTTCATTAGTCTTTCCAGTAACTTTTAAACCCTGGAGCTTTACCTGGCTGTTCGATGTGACTGACTTACTAATTGACTTAATTTCGACTGCTTTATCTTGTCGCTTTTACAACACTCTCTCGGCAGGAAGACTTTACCAAGGACGTGATCTGAAAGCAGGAAAGGGACTGATTCTAGTCGGAAATTGGTAAATTTGTCACACTCTATCATCATTTTACTATTTACCAATTATGTAAAGCCACCCCCGCAAACTAACTTTACAGCGGGGGTAATAATTTTAATTTTTGGCACTGTAGCAACCACGTATTTCATAAACAGGGTGATGGGGTGATTTATAGCATACACGTGATTGGTTTCGTTAGTTCTGTATGTAGTTTCTGGGTGAGTGAAATGTTTTGATATTTATTGGTGTGCGTTCTTGAGTAGACGAGCTGAAGTGATTAATTTGACATAATTAAAGGTAGGGGCAGGGGGTTGGAAAATGAGTTACAAATCTTCATGAGGAAAGTGTAGTGCTTAAAATTTTGACTTAAGGCACAGTGTAGAAATCTCAAAGTATTGAAGTTTGACTGAATTTAATTAGGAGGTACTTAGTAAAGATTCGAAGGTGGAACATAAGAAATTAGATAAGTTTTAATAGAAGTGGATTAAATTTGAGAAAGTAGATTTGTTCTCATTAGTGAACTGAACGACTGACTACAACTCCAGCATAAGGAATTTATCTTAAAACACCTTTTTCAAATCGTGTCTCTTTAATTTTAATGCAATGCAAGCTGAACCAACAATACTCCTCCTTTTAACGAGATTTTAATATTTAATCTGCATTGAAAACTGCAGTCATCTTATTTTGGGTGCAATTTGCTAGAATGGCAGATACACACACCAACAACAACTATTCTCTACCTATCGCTGTCAGTTAGTTCTGATGACACGAGATGTTCCCACCGCAAAATGTATTTGTTTCGTTTTGCATAAATTCTCTGTCTAGATATTTCCTCGAGGAGAGATGCAAGCGCCTAAGTGGTATCGTTTATCTTCACTATTTCAAGTGTAGTAATCGTTCGTGCCTAGTGTTGGGTATACATGATGGGGATGATGATTATGCAGCCGAGAGCAACTACTTCTATTATTAAGGGTTTGTCTTCTAGTCTCGTCAGCCTAGTAGACAGGCATCCCCTTATGACAAAAGGATTTTGGATGTACCTACATACATAGCTTGTCTAACATCCATAGACTTCTTGACTGACTTCATTTTGATACTTAATTTAACTTGTTGAAATTTATAGCACTTAGTTTCTGCTCCTGAGCCTTATGCAGTTAATGTGTCAATGTTTAGATAGATATTTGGTATTTATTAAGAACACGACCAACATGCGTCCTTGGCAGGGATAACAGCAATTAAATTTTACGAAAATAAATGGGTTTCGTTTTTTCTGGAACTAAACTAGTAATGAGGAAATTGGCTTTGCCAATTCATCTATAAAATTTTTATATATAAAAAATGAATTAATGAAGTAAAAATTGGAATTGTATTAATTATTAACACGCTAAATGCCACAACTAGCATAAAAGCTTTCGTGAGAAAACTACGTATAAAATGCATTACTTCAGAGAGAGCTTTTAAATGAGGGTCACCGGTGATCCCAACGGCATGCAACGTGTTTCATGACAAAGACTCGAAATTATGCCTGCAGCGAATGCGTCGTTTAACGGTAGGTCGTTCCAAGTTTTGGAAATCCATTTGAAACTAAAAAGAAAGAAACTACTTTGAAATTCATAAAATTTAGGGGGCCTGGACCTGGATTTATATGTCAAAAATAAGGAAATTGAACAACCGGAGTACATTTGGAAAGTAATGACGACAAGATTCGCGCATATTTTCTATTTGGCGCCCTTAACAGGTTCGGTGTCCCCAGTTTTTGTGAGAAAAATATATGCAGAGATGCGTTTAACAAGAGAGAGCTTAAAAGGGTTCTCAGCGAATTCATGAGTTTGAAAATTTGAATGAACACATTTGCACTGTGCCTTTCAATCCATTGAAATTGCTACCTATTTAGCAACAAATTTATTCAATGGGAAATATACGACAATTTTAAAAACAAAGACTGTTTTGGGGATCGTATTTGGGGATGAAAGAAATTCGCCATTACCGATAATAAGCACCGATCTTATCGAGGCCGCTGGCCTTAACATAATCTCCACTGCAAAATAGGCTCTTTTGAAGAAACAGCAGCCAACAAATATACTCAGCCGATCAAAATAATGTAAATAATATTATTTTGCAACTTTTAAACGCATTTTTATCGAAACACGACTTTATAAGCTAAAAGACCGAAATTTTTAACCAATGTACTTAATTTTTTTCGCTTAAAGTACACACTTTTTATTGGAAGGCAAGACTATAGCAAATTTAGTACTTGATATACTCTTGATATACTTTTAATTATGATACATTCCTTAATCTTTTCATTGTTTACTTATAAATAAAAATCTATTATAAATTTTTTGCAGATTTTGTTGAAGTCTAAATAAATAAATGTTATAAAATTCGATTGATTTCTTTGCTCTGTACTAGTTTTTTATGGTTAAAGACCCTGATATTAATCTCAAATATATTATAATTATTGCTTCTAAAACTTTGTTCACACAACCACAACCTATTTGCCCAATAACGACCATAATCTAAATGCAACCTCAGTTTTGAACTAAATTTTTAAAAACCCGGAAAATATCCAAAGCTTTTTTTTCCCCATTAATCCTTTACCGCTTCAATCCAAAGCCCTTTTTAGGGTGATGGAAAATTGATTTGAGATAAACTGTGAAATAACAACTTCATATATGAGAGCCATAGGTTCCATTAAGTAATCACATCACGTTCCGGATTAATTTCGACACTCCCAGGTGAGGTGAATTTACGAAGGTACTCTGTTCTGTTATTCTTTCATCATTTTTTTGTCGCAAAGTAAACTTTTTGTAATGATTGATGATATTATGGTCCTAGTTGCCATTCTGGAACCGTTTTTATATCGAGTTGTTGGCAATTACGTTCTACGGAAATTCACATTTTCTCAGTAATGTATTTTATTAGTCTATAGTTATAAATATTGATATATATATTTCTGGGAATTCACATTTTTCCACTGATAAAATAAATTCATCATTCGATTTCAAGTTTTTATACAAAATATAATTTATTCTCATAAAGATAATGAATAGAGGTGCTAAATTATTTAAGATTAAATATTTTTTTTCCTTGTAAAATTAAATTGTATTATAAATTCAGTCGTCATTAGTAACGTGCAAGGAAAATTTTACGGGATTTGCATTTCCACGTGAGCTTTAATTTTTTTCTTTAATTCTACTATAGTTAAAGTGCTTTAATAATTTTCTGACTGTAGCACAGATTTTAATATTATTCAGAAAGTATGTAAAAATCTAAATCAGCGAGTATTTAACGCGTTGACTGCCGCAATTACCATAAAAGCTTTCGTGAGAGAATTTCGTATTAAAATGCCTTTGGCGTGAGAGAGCTTTTAAATGCCGGTCACCGGTAACCGGCACGGCAGTCAAGGTGTAAAGAAGAAGATGAGCAAATTTATGGATCTGCCGATTATGACGTCATCAGTACGCAACCGAATACAATTAACGCCTAACAAGAACGGGCTGCAGGGAAGTACGTTGCAACAAATAAGAAAGTTGTCTCTAATATCACAGCCCACCAGACACCAGTTTTTTATATTACGTTATGTTGATCAGAACTCTTTATTTGAGGACACTTTAGTTAGCTAGTCAGTTAGTTGAAAGTCTTAAATAAATGAGATCTGTAATATCAAACACCAAAATAAATAAACAGCAATAAAGTAGCCAAACAAAATACAGTGTGGAGGTAAGCGTTTTTCTCCATTTTCGTAAGGAATTTAAAATTCAAAGTGTCACTTTAAAATTGCTTAAAAAGGTGACATGACCTAGGTCCCTGTGGTTGCCCATATTTACTCAACTGTCTGAAATCATGACAAGGTGTTGAACACAACATATGCCATTAAATACCGTGAATTATAGTTGCTGTCTCGCTATAAAACCACGGGGTTGTTAATAATTCTTTTCAGTTCAAACCACATCTGGTTTAATGTGGACATGGAAATTTTTTAAAACAATATTTTTTTCCGAGTTATGCTGCAAATACACCATTAAAACCCCCCTTGTTCTGGATTTTTTCAGTGCGAGAAATCTTTTTAGAAACAACATTTGTTGGCATTCCATGAATACCTTGCAGCTGATGCCTTAGTCTGCTTCTTCTTAAGTAGGATCTCATTCCCTTTAATATCCCAAACGTAACGTTATTCCTATTTTCTAGGTAACTTTGATTGTTTTATAAAAGCACAGAATCAGGACTTGTTCGGATCTTGTGAGCAATAACTCGGAAAATTATATCGATCGCCAGAGTTTTCACATTCGCATGGCATGCAATGTCTCCGATGCAGCTGGTAGAGAAAATATAAAAGGTGCCATCAAAACACTGGGAATGGGAGCCGGGAGGTTTGTATTAGACCAGACGTGCTCCGTATCACTATTTCAAATCCTATCCCCTTTTTTAAGTGAATGGCAAACTTTAGGGACTTATTCGTTTAAATCGCCTCCACCAGGAGGATGCAGTGCAGAGTCAAAATCATCTCATGTGCATGTTCTCACAGATGCATAGTGATTAAATTGTTCGCAATTAACTGAAATGCTCAAGTTGTAGAGTAGCTAAATGAATTTCGGTAGTAGGGGAATATTATCGCTTCCAGTCCTTTAGATAGTTAATCCTAAATACAATTGCTGAACATTTTATCACCGGGGGAGTAAAGTCCGTAAGTTGTGTGATTCCTGTTTCAGTGGTCATAGCGGTTTTTAGTTACCATCCCATAAACGATGAGTACTCAGATACTGAGGAGCTTTGATCTGTGAAAGATTAAAGGTAGGTATTACGAAGAACAGGCGGTGAGTTGAAAGCATATCGATTACCATCTAAACTGCTTCTGTCTAAAGGAGCGATTATTGTGGTCCTTAAGTGTATTAAATGTCAAGGTTCCGAGAAAATCACATAAAAAACTGTAATCCTCTTATACGGATCATTCTATAGGGAGAAAATCTTGCAAAGGAACTGGCGGCCTGAGAGGATAAAATCTGAAAGATATCAGAAAGCCTCTGATGTAAGTATTGTAATATATCTTGTCGAGGAAGAAAAATCTCTGGGGACATTTAGGAAGAATTTTAAATGGGCTTTCAAGTTTACTACAGAGTTCCGTAATTGACTCCTTTTTGTAATTATTGGATTTGAGAAAAATTGCATGAAGGTAAGGAAAAATCGAAAATTTAAAAAATTGGTTAGACGAAAGTTATCCTGTGATTTCCAGTTTGGTAAATATTTAACCAGCGAAAGAGAAAAGTACATCTCGTCAGTTTAAATAGAGATTTCAGTGCCAAGGAAGTTTTACATTTCGGAACCCCAAGAAAACAAATTGGAGCAAGTATAAACCAGTGGCAAATGAAAAAGTCGTGGTATAATATTGACTTAGGACCGAAAATAAGACTAAGGATGAACATGGGGGAAGTTTCAAATCTACTTTATCCAGAATAACAGATTAAATTGAACTCCGTGATTTGCAAAAGAAATATAAGGCAAGTGTCACACTAGACAAGTGATCTGGTGATATAGTGCTGTGATGATATAGTGATTATCACCAGTACGTTTTATACAATGTGAGTTGCTTCGTTAATAGTGATGAAGGAATGTAGTGATATAGTGAGGTGATTCGCATGTTGAGGTAATTTCAGGAAACCAGTTCATGTGTAACATTGGAATTGTGAGTATTATTGTGGAATTAATATAGAAAAAATGAATGCAAATAAAGAAAAAAAGGAGGTGAATTTGGGATGCAATTTGTGAAGACTATGCTAGAAGAGATAAACTGGAGAAAGGATCGAAAGAGGTTTCTGAAGAAGTTAAGAAAGGCGGAAAACGTGTGTTCTGCCTCAGCTCTTCCTGTAAAACTTTTGAGACTTTTGAGGATCCCGATTTAATTCTTTTGCAACAACATTTTCACTGTTAAATTGTGGATTTTTGGGTTTTTTTCCCATTTTTATCTCGTACCAAGTGTGATTTTCTATCCACCGCGTACCGGCCTCGTCAAAAATTTTCCGTAATTACCAAAACTTTTACTCTTCCACTTAATTGATTGCAGATTTCTTAAGATTTTTTCACTCGAACACTGGACATGTTTTTCGAATCGATACCATCATGGCATCAAAAGTAGGTTTTAATAAAAATTCCGTAGATTCCAGGAAGCGATTAGTGTACAATGGTTTGGCGGCGTAAAAAGAAGCTCTAGTACGTAGGGAGTTTCTTTTTGACGAAAAAAAGGAAGAGTCCATGGTCGGAACTACTGGAGGAATGAAGTAGTTGAAGTCGTTATACTTCAACAGCTTAGGCTAAAGACTCTAGAGTTGATGGATATTGCCGATGAATGTTCAGATTGAGCTGCTCTTCTTCCATATAGTGTAGATATCTACTTTATTGAAAGGTCCTTGGAGCGCGTAACTTTAAAAAAAACCATGCCTCTGAAGGAATAATCTCCACGTCGTTATTCTACGACGCCCTTTACACGACTTAAGACATTTTAAGTAATTTTAAGTAACAGCATCCCTTTTCAAAGTTGAAAAATTTTCAATTTAAGAAGTAAGGGTGAAGGAGTTATTCTAGAGGAGGATTCTCTGAACAAACGTTGATCAGAACACTTCAAGGAATCGATTGGTATACCGGATATAGATTAATTACCGGACACCCTGTATATATGCTAAACAATACTGGTTTACTTATAGAACCTTGTAGAACATCAACACTAAAAATAACTGAGGTGATAATAAAGTTATTCACTTTTACAAGCCTGAGTACGAATAGGTAGCAAAAATTGAATTTAAGCGATCGCAGATGAAGAAAAATTAGCTTCGGATGAGAGTTTAGACAAAAGTTTGATTGATGAGGAGAATATTTCATGTATTTTATTCAAAAGGCACGTTTAACCAATTCTAAAAAAGGCAGAGTCTTGCGATTCCTCTAACTACAGACCAGTAGCTATTACCTCGACTCTGACACTCTGCCCTTTCAGTCAAATCTCCGGCATTTGATCTTTACTAAACTCTACCGCAGGGCTCTGTATTATCTTCAATTCTCTTCTTACTTTTCATCATGATAATCTCTCATCTCCAATTCAATACACAGTTTCGCAGTTGCTCATTTCCGTGGCAATGCCACTGATAGTAATCGAGAACTTATGATGGGATCATTTGACGACAACAACACTAAAATTCTTGCCTGGGACAGGGCGAATCACGTCGAGTTTAGGACATTCAAAACCCAAAGCTGTCTGATTTCCTTTAAAAAATCTCCAAACCCCCCTCCAGCTCTCTTCGTCAATGCAGTGAGTATTCCAAACTCTCCTAACTTGAACATCACAGGGGTTCAGGTATCCAAAAATCATAGTTGGCAAGAAATACTTGAGCCCATTTCACCTAGCGCTCAACTATAAGACTTATATCAGACACAGACTTAAATAAAATTCCCACATCTGGGCAGAGACTGGACAAAGTCCAAAAGAAGACATTTAACACGTTCAATCTGGCGTTTTGTTAAGAAAAGATCTTTCTCATGTTGTATTTAGTTTATTATGTAATTTTCCCTTGTAGTTCTTTTGTGAACCATTGGGGGTTCACGTCGGGTTGAACGCGTTAAGCTCATTACCGATGAGGTGATTGCCTCTAAAATCAATTCTCTGGAACACTGATGCCGATTCCTTGTAGATCAACACATACGCCCGATAACCACACATCAAGCCGCCATTATACTTTCGTCGTCGAGACAAGACACATAGTGGAACAGTGAAATTTCGTGAATCCTTTTTTAGCAGAACTATACCAATGTGGACTGCCATATTCTGTTTTCCCTTTCGACTATATGCCACAGTTATTTAAGTAAAATATGGACCGATACCTTCATTCGACTTCCTAACCACTTTCCCCTATCCCAATTTTCCTTTCCGCCAACGCTGTGCGTAGCATTATAGGGTATCCCCTGAGCTGCGGCTGCACCGTAAAAAACAAAAATATCTTCTTTTTTGTATGGTATACACAGGTTTCAAAACTATTTTATTAATTATTAAACACAAATTATTGCTCTTTTGAAAGATTTCTTGGTGCTTAATTCTGTGGATACCAATCTTGATTTTCCTGGAAATTGTAGGAGTTTTGAATTGAGCGGACTCTTAATTCAGTGATATCCGGCTTTGTAATAGCTTCATTGTAGTCCTGCAGTAAAGTAGTCAACACAACAAATTAATTAGTCTCTTACTACCATAATGGGTTTGCACACACAAAGGTGACACCATATTTTCCTTTCTGACAAAACAACGCAATATTCATTTCTGAGATACATCTGTTACGTTTATTTTAGGGATTCCATTTCACTTTACCTATCACCATACTTCCTGTACATTTTCTCAAATCGGAAAGCTGTTTCAACAACCACGGCACACCAGAGGTGAGACTACATCCTCGCACATTTGCATTTCAATTTTCTTAATGGAAATGCGAGACACATCGCAGAATTTAACACTGCACAAAATTTACTTTAAGCCGGAGTGTCAGCATCAGCATGCGGCAAAGTGCGGAACTGTAATAGTGGATATGATCATCAAATACGTTGGATATCTGGAAACTAGCAACCTCCGCATATTGTGCATGTGGATATGAATGTTTTATTGTAAAACTTCTATCTCGGAAAGCCATAATTCCATGCATACCGGGAACCCTTAATATCAGAAAGATCTTAGAGAATACCCAAATGCAAATTTTGGGAAGTATAATCGAAGCAATCTGAGGCCCAATTTGCTCCTTAACAGCAGCCTCCCATCGCCCTCATACGTTGCCAAATCGGCTCCGTACAGTCTTATAATTTCTTCAATGTATGCAAATTGAGTTGACCACTTCTGGTATAAGTGCTTGGGTTTAGCACATAACCATGGCAAGTAAAATGGTACTGTGTGCGCTCAAGGGGCTTTTCAGTTAATCGAATTCAATAAATTCGAATCGATGTAGGCGTTAGGCAGAGAATATATAATGCACTGGGGAGCGATTAAATTGAGGAAGGGTTAGGAAGCAAATTATAATGACGGGAAGCCACAGCAAAGCTAAGGAGTATAAGGCAGAAATCACGCCGGGCGCTTACAATAAATAAAATCAATATCCTGTACACAATTAATTGATTCGTAATTTACTTTAAATTGAACTGAATCCGCGATAATTGCAATTGTAATTGGAAAGCTCATTTTCTGGTTAATGAAATTTCATTATTTGCAATTAATGTTTAAATTATGAAAAATTTTATTACGAAAAGTGTGTAAAGGAAATTATGTTGTGCAAAATTTGTAGACAGAGATAAAAGCAACAATAGAGATTTTTAATGGAACCACATTAAAAAAACTTAATAGAGGTGTCACGTACAATTTAAGGGCGAAGTTTTCGTCCACTAAACTACCCTCATAAGGAATATTACGGAATGAGAAGAAAATAAAGTATATCTTCTTTTAGAAATTTATTTTCGACATTTTCGACATGCGCGACTATCTGCTCTGCTGTGAATTTGAATGCTGGCCAACAATTTCAAAAATTCGTCATTTTATAATAAATTATGGATTTTTAATAACTTTGTGAACTAGCATCTGCGAAATGAGTACGGGTTATATGTTCATTCTTACATATAATATTTCTGACTGTATTGAGTTAAATGGAGAGCAGGCAATTCTTTTTTGATTCTAAAAAACAACAAACATGGGAACAAGTTACCAGCTACTCACCAAATGTATCATCCTTTAGGGTTGCACTAAATGATACTGCAAAGATTTCTTTTAATTACAGATGAGTAGAAAA
Organism: Dasypogon diadema; assembly: GCA_006980735.1. Lineage (NCBI taxonomy): Eukaryota > Metazoa > Arthropoda > Insecta > Diptera > Asilidae > Dasypogon > Dasypogon diadema. The sequence goes on from QYTT01094511.1 coordinate 25,338, forward strand.
AGCTCAAATAGCCTTTATCTGACTAAATTGAGGATGCTTTCTATATATTTCAATTACGAGCCTTCGAAAGCCCTCCTTCAATGTATTGTCGATATTTACCTGCATCAATCGTTATTAAGTGGTCCTGGAAAACGATAGAAAGTTCAGTAAAACAATTTTATTCACAAGAGAATTCTCACCTGAGATGTTGAAGAGACCACCCGTCTCAACACTTGCAACACTTGTATCTACCTGAAGGAAATCCTGCAATTAAATAAATTAATATTAGATTCGTAGGATGTAGTTTTATTTATAATAGGGTAATAGACTAGAATAGAATTATTGATCTTGTTTGGAATATTTGCTTTGTAACGAGATGGCGGCAGGGCACCCTATTGAATCGGCTTTAAACTGTCCCACAAAATGGCACGGGGGAGATACAGCAGTCCTTACCTAGTGGTAATAAATTAGAATGCGTGCAGTTCAAGTCAAAAGAATAGCGAGAGCAGAGTCGTGGATAATTTATCTTTAAACAGAACAAAAATCAAAAACCAGTAAAGAAGTTAAAAAGGAAGAAAAGTTTGTGTTCGGGAAAGAAGAAAAAAAGCGAAATAAGAAAAGGAAGAAGGAAGTTCTGAAGGATTATTTTAGGAGGAAAAGAGGAATTTCCAGGAAGGAGTTGGCCGGGGAGAAAGTTAAGCAGTTCGTGGCTATAGAATCCAGGAAATTTACAAAGATAAGTAATGATGATTTGTCTTTGTCCATCATTGCTGAATCTTACGAAATCGTGTTGCAAAAATACGGATACCATTCACAATGTTCGATCTGATCCGTATTCCAAGATTGATACCCTGGTATTAGGAACATAATTCGAATTGATCGAATCGAAATATCGATCGCGTACGCATCTATGCTATGCTATCTTACTGATCAGTCAAGTAATAAGGTAATGCAATTAAGAACTGATTCATCAGAGTTTATGTCCATGAAAGCCAGAAGTTATTCGTTGTCAATTGTACGGGGAATACAAAAACTCTCGACTGGGTTTTCTAAAGATTTTATTTATCTGCTGAAATATATCCTGGTTTTTGATAAATATAGACCGAGTTTTATTGTTCTGGTTCACATTTATTTATTTTTTTAAGCTTGCACAATCCACCCCTTTATAGTTATAAAAGCGTTCGATGGTATACTTGGTCATATGCCACCAAATTCATACAAGCGTTAGATATTTACATCATCATCGTCCAAGGCTCAGAACTATATACCAACATTTGCGGAGGAATGGTGCAGGACCTGATCAAGAAATGGATCATAAAGCAACACTAAAATCGAGAAAATATGACAATCTGCCGACAGGCTAAGGATGGAATTAGGCTGTCGAGCGGACTGACCAACAGAAAAGTTTCTAAAGTGAGAAATGCTCCGATTGCCAGTTTTTCTAACTTGGAAGCTTTGGATACCATGTTAAAGTGATAGGGATTTTAGAGGATTATGCATGCAGAATGTTGTATATAGCTAACTGCACAGCTTTGGCGAGCGGAAGGATGACCGTCACAGGCGTTACTCCGACGTAAACCACGACGAAAAGACGACTTTTAGCAAAGGAACGAAAATGGACCTGATAGTAGCAATCTACTTCGATGTCCTTCGAACAAAATTATATCCCATCATCATTTTAATTCCGTAACAGTCACTGTCGTAATCTACCTTCTGAAGGCAATTACTAATGTTCCTGTTCGTCCAGTTTGCTCTGTCATATCGTCATACGATAATGGTATATTTCTAAACTGGATACCTAACATTAAAATTATATCTATTACACTAATTTCATAGATGATACGTACACAAGTGCATTTGGATTATTTTTGCTTGGCTTGCATACAAAAAATGCAGCAGTAGCCATTTCCCTTCTCCACTATTCCAATCACATTTCTTCGGGGGCCGACCACACCTGTCAGCAACGGAACTGCAATAGAGAAAACGTGGAGTTGGAGACTGAACAATTCAATGCACGTCCTCCAGTAAAATAACAAATTAAACTAACCCCAGTTAAGAGCAAAGTGATCAACTATGGTCCCTGACTTTCTCATTTGTAGCAAAACCTTTCCTCTTTCTGGTTCTTTGAGGGGGATGCGGATTTGTCTAGCACTAGTAGAACACCCACATTACACGGTGTGGCCACTGATGGCTTAAGATAAAATAAAAAGTGCTTTAATGTTGTTATTTTACGTCGTCTGTCAAATGAAGTACTTATTTGCTAAACGCTGTTATTCAGCAAGTGGAGGACACTAGGGGTTGTTTGTATAGAAATTTCCGACTTTCAGGAGTTTTAAGTCGGTTTTTTTCTTTTTTCTCTGTAAAACTTGATGACCAGCAATCCTCGTAATTGTGGTGTTTTGGTCCGCACTATGACTCAAGTGTACTTACATCCTGGACAGGCGGCCAGAGTGAAGAGGGATCACTTGATTAAATTTTCCCACAATCTCCGGAACATGACAAGTTGCTCTGTACTTTTAAAAATATTGACATTATGCATGACCATTTTAAAGATTTAATTAATTGATACGGTGTAATTCATTGAAATCTTTTTGCGAAGCCCTACTTTGTTAGGAATGGAACATGACGTGTCGTTCTTTTAATTATGTCTTAATAATGTAAAAAACTACAAGTATTCACGTAAATTTTGCAAAAAAATATCACTGAAAGTGTACCTATTGTGTTAGAACAGAAATGGTATCAGTATTAATTATGTTGAGAAATGAGAAATATTTTGTGGTAAACAGGACTCAGAAACAATTATATTTTCGAAATAATTTTGTTTTACCATATTTCAAAATAGGGCAAGTTATTATGCTGTTTCTGAAGCTCAATTGTCGTTGTAGGCGGATAGTATCATACCGAGATTTTAATAAAATAAAAATAGGCGAACTTCTGCTTAGCGTCGTACTAAATGCAGACTCTATAGCAGTACTTATTTACTTGACCTTGCAGTTATTCAAATATTCAATTAAAAATAGCGTTAAATAATATTTTCTGAAATTCCCCAATCTAAAAGCAATAACGTTACATTATTCAAAAGTTCATTCAATTTCTGTAAAAAGCCATCAATGTGAAAAGACTTGATGTTATAAAGCAAAGTGGAATAGTATGAAAACACTGCAGACATGAACATTCTGATGCTTTTGACAACTTTTGAGACGAAGACTTTCATTTTATTTAAGGACACTTGGAAACTATTGACAAGATACTTAAAGCATTCACATATCCTTCACGAATACACTATTGCCTGGCCACATCGAATATGGCTTGGCCACATCGAATTTGTCCATTACTATACTAAGGATATCGTTCATTTGTGATATATTTCCTTTTGATGCGCATAAAAGGGGAATGTTGCACTTTTATGTGGAAACTATTAACTTCGAAAATTGGTCAATTAAGTTGCGTTCATTGCTGGTAGGAGTTAAGGATTCAATTTGGGATTTCAGTTAGTCGGAAAGTATGAAAAACTGTCTGCCAAAACTTTTTAAAACTATTAATAGTAAAATGAAAATAAAAAATGTCAGGGGTTGGAAGTGAGATTTTAACGGTACGACCTAAACCCAATATGTTTAAGACAATTTAAGTGACCGAAAGATAATCGTTTCCAGATTGCTCATTTTAACTTTGCCTGGTAGTTTAGTGCAGTTTGATCTGGACCAATCTCTTCTCACTTGGATTAAAAATTTCTTTATTGATCGTTCCATTTGTGCTACTTGGGCGGCATCACTTCAAACTCTTATAACTTTAATACCGGTGTCCCGCAAGGTTCTGTATTGTCTCCCACTCTTTTCCTACTTTTCATTAATGTCCTTTTATCTCTCATGTTCAATAAAATTCACAGCTTTGCTGACGACAGCAGTGCCACTGAATCGAGCACGCAATATTGGGTCGCCGACATTTTAAAAATCCTCGCCTGGGTCGGGGCGAATCGCGTCGAATTTAATGCAATTAAAACCCAAAACTGTATGATCTCTTTCAAACCAGCCCCAAATCCGCCACCCTACTCTCTTTGTCAACGGAAATATCTCAAACTTTCATAATTTGTAAACCTCAGGGGCTCAGGTAACCAAAGAATATGCGATGAAATGCATAGGAGTTTCTGGAACGATGCAAAAAAAACATTTCAAGACACAAAACAAGAATTATCGATGGCGAGACGATTACTTCTAAATTCGATTCTCTAGACTTTGATGGAAATTCCTGAAAAAAAGCCATTCTCAATTTGCATTTTTCTTGCATAATTGAGAATTTTCATAGGTTTTCTTTCAACTTGGCATAGGTTATGTATCCAAATTTCTGTTTCCCGAAGCACTTTATACATTTAAGATTTTTTAATCTTTGTACACAAACTGTATGAAATATAATATTATATTATATATAAGTTCATAAATCCAATAATGTGGTTGTGAATTGAATGAAGCTATTATCTTCCCCTATTTGGAATAATTCTGCAAGAAAATTCTTGTACCACAGAGAAATTTGGAGTACTAACGTTTCGTATGTTGGATCCATGTCCGTTATGCTTTAACTCTTTCCCCGCAGAGACCATTTCAGTCAATTCCGCAGTAGAATTGCATGGAAAGTTCTGTAAATTTATCTACCTTTGCAAAATATCCATTCACTCTGCAATTTCTTGCAACCAGGGGATAGAGGTGATAAGTGTACCAACTTTACATAAAATTTCATACCGTTTTGACCATTGTATGCATAAAAAGCAAATAAGATATAATTGCCATTCTAATGGTAATGTTCTATATCATAAATAAAACAAAGTGCTGTGGGGAATACAAAACTAAATGTTACCACCAACCAATTGGATTCCTAATATTCATCCAAACAAAATTACACTATGGAAGTATCCAAGGAGAAGAAAATGTTATAACCGCAAAGTGCAGCAATGATGGCTCTAATTAACCATTTAGGAACACATGTGACATGTGCTATTGCAGAACAAGCCTCAGCAGCCAACCTTTTGCTTGTTTTTCATCGCATACAGAAGGATGATATTTATAGCGGCACGTACGAGTCCTTTCCCTGAAAGAGCTAAGCATGAATCCATGTAAGACCATACAGTCACTGATATATGTTTGTATGGTTTCACAAATCTGGACTGGACTGGACTGAGGGAATATTATATGCCATTTGTTCGTTTGTCCGATGTCTGTAATGGCCGGAGAAAAATTAGATCCTTTACATGACTGCGAAACGAACCTTTACGTATGTAAACTGGCCACTTGGAGGACGTGTTCAAAGCAGACCTAGATGCCATATACGTCGACAAAATAAACACATACACGTATGCCAGAGGAAGAACGAAGGCAGCAAAAAAGCGCTCCATAGCTGACGCTGTAGATTTAATGAATTAAAGCTTTCGTAAATGCCTCGATATTTTTCATTGTAAGGATACAGCCTTCCACACGTACCGGTGCCCTCATGCAGCGTCCTACTCTAGAATTATTTTTATGCTAAATTGGCAAACCAGAGTAATGTTTAATGACCAGAATGAGATTTGAGTTTTTCCCCTTAAAGTTATGGAGCGGAAACGTTTACATGTACAATGGATAGAGACGTCCAGTGTAAAGTCCAGAGCCCAGTCCTAGAATGCTATAAGCACAAAATCTGATAAGCTCAATGGGTGCAATTTGTGCTTCGCGGTTATGGGTGAGATGTATTGTGGCTGACAAGCCCTCCGGATAGCTCTGCTGTCTGGACTTCGTTATTTCGTCCTATGGCTGCAAAAATAAGGGGTTTGCTGCCGTTTAAAGTGCCACCAGGAGCTTAGCAGTAAAATCTGCTGTTAACGTGGCGTGTTATGTTAACTTATGATGGCATGGAAATTGAATTTCAATAGAGACCAAGGTGATGGGAGAAGGTAGAAGGTAAACGGGTACTTGGCCATAAAGATGTTAACTATGTAATACTGGGGTAAATATTCAATTCTATGTCGCTTGTAATTTGCAGAAACTTTGAAACGTTTAAATGATTTTTAGTTGAAAAACTAAAAACCAAAATGTTACAGACTTATACCTAACTCCCCAGCTCTCTTTTCTACTTAGCTGCCACGTCGTAAAAACCCTTTTCAATAAGATATAATTTGTGTAAATCTTTGCCATAGTGCTATTTTTGTTCACGTATTTCTTTCACAGTGTTCCAATTTCTACCCTCAAAACTAAGGCAAAACCACGTTTCATTGTATAATAAGAGCATTTTGTAATTCTTGATCAGGAGTTCGCACTTAAAATAAATTTTACCTTACCTCCCATCAAAAGTTGTGACAATGAAATGGCGTGATATAAAGCAAATGAATGTTTACAGCTCATTTAACTTTAATTTCCGTGATTCCCTCTTCAAATTGCGTGACATCAGCACGGTTACGAAATCATTTTATAATTATTGTGTGAAGGAAAAAGGATTGAAAATTTACGTGAGCTCTTTTAATTATACAACTTTGATTGCATCACTCACAAGAAGTAGTTTCTATAGTATAGAATTTGTATTCTTCGAAAATAATTATTTGAAAAATAAACTTCACGAAACGTAGCAGTGAAATATGTGTGATCAGGTTTAAGTATCAGCAATAAACTATTCATGCTATAACTTTCAAATTTAATTTCAAGTAACGATGTGTCGTGCAGAATCTCTCATTTAGTAGAAAAATACGGCAAAGAATAATCAAATACTTAAAGCTCGGTCGTGTTGGTTCGTGTGGACCGAAGCCTCTCAATTAGGTCTATTATAAAACCCGGTATAAAATAGTTCTATAGAACTAGAATTTTAAAGAAGCCTAGGAATCTTTTGGAATTAGTATCCCACACCTCATTGAGCGCTGGAAAGTTATCCTTCTCCTCTGACATATCTACACCATGAAAGAATTCGGCGATACATGCATTTCAGGTGGTAAATCGTCACAGACGAGAAATTCACCCTCTGCGAAGATTGGTCCTATGAATTCGAGTGTGGGAGAGAAGGGGCGGGGGGAAAGGGTAGTTGCCGTTATGGAACATTAACGAGACGGATAAAAATAGGGAAGCCGGCAGTTCCGAAGTGATCGAAGCGCAAAAGGTAAGCATTGCAACGCTAATGGAGGAGCTAAAAAATGACCGGGAGGGGATAGACAATGCGGGGCAGAAAGATTCAAGAGGTCATGGATGAAGGATGAAAGGAAGAGAAAAGCCTGCACCCGTAGTGGCGTCTAAAGGTTTCCCAACTAAGTATCCATCAACGTCGGTAGGTGCACCTTCATGAAAACACATGAAATCTTTGGGCGCCATTTTGAGCGGAAGGGAGTAATTTTAGAGGGGGAGGGGTCTCCGAACAAATATTGATCATGATACTTCAAGGAATCGATTGGTATACCGCATATCGAAATATGGTCCAAAGGAAACTCACGGCTAGGGCAACCTCACTAGTAAACCTTTGAGCGCCGCATAGGTATATCAAAGCAGACCTCAACATCTTTTGCTATTTCCAGCATTTGTTTACAGATTAACTGTGCAGCCTATAGGGCAGCCTGTGCCAGCCATTCTCCTACTCTCCAGGGTCGGGCAATCGCATATAATGTGCTCCGCCGTCCCAGTATTCTCCAGGCACATGTATCATCTTCTAGAATCCTATCATTTTGATGTGATACCCAAAGTTACCTTGCCCAGAAAACTAAGAAACTAACCATCTGAGTGTTCCTTGCTCCATGCTCAGAACTTTTCTCCTGGTCATTTCACATTACAGCCTAATTGCGGCAATTTGTCATATTTCCCCGTCGAATTTGGTGCTCTTTTATGACCCAGTTCGAGAATAGGTCTGTTACCTTCGTCTCTTTGATTCCTAGAAAGTGAGGTTTTTGAGGTAGACCTATTGAGGTTTTGCACATATTTCATCGTTGGGAATGAATTCACCTTCGTCTGATCCATGAATCTGACCACCTCTTGATTGTCCAATGCAATGAAGATTTTTGTTTCAATTTATCAAAAATGGATATCAAAACATAAAATTTTCATTCAATCACCAGCACCAAACTAACAGGCTTTAGTGTTTATTCTGTTACCATCCTTCCGTGTAGACATGGTGTAGACAACGACAAATTTTGCCCAAGGATTAATCTGATTTCTTCTCTCAATAAAAAAAAAAA
>QYTT01094512.1:0-17589 GCA_006980735.1 Dasypogon diadema
GATATTGTTATCAGTGTTCGGTAAGGAACGTCACCAATTCAGCAGTTTAGCACCCGGCACGAAAACCATATTGGCGATCGTAAATTAGGTGATTTCGAGGTTTTTAGGAAATAACTGAACATGAAAGAGTTTCCATGAAGATGGAAAAGTGCCTTTGGAGTATGTAGGATAAATGGAACAAATTTTTATCAGAGGTTTAGCCAAAGAAGAGGCGTATCACTTCAGAAGTAGGGGCGAGATACCATCAGGCCCGGTGGTCTTGGACACGTTGAGGTTCACAAGAACTTTATAAACCTCTGGTGTGCCGAAATATAGCGGCCTTTAATTATAGGTTGATGGTGGCATCTCAGTACAAGGAGGGAGATGCGAAGTTAGCAACCGGTATATTTGCATTTTCCAACGACATTAGTCTCTTGAATGGTAGATTAGAGGGCTTCAAAGAAGAGATGGCAAATTTGGCCGATATGAGTTAGTGATCTGAATGATGATCGGAATAAGTACATAGAAACAGATCCAAAAGATAAGCCTTATGAGACCTTATTTTTATCCTTACATTTTCATCAATAAATCAATGAAAGAATAATGTACCAAAGAGTAATTCACGACAATTCTAATGACATCCCTGTGTTAATATCCATTGATGTTCGGAATGTATAATAGTGTTCGTATATTCATTACTTCATTAGTGAAGTAGTGAATACATTTCCTATTGGGATATGTTACTTCTAAATTCACTTCCACTTCCAAAACAAATTTTTGTAGATGCTCATGTGCATCCGGTCTAAGAGTTAATATAAACAATTTCTGGGTATTGTTACTTAATTTTGAGTATTTTTAGTTCCACCATAGTTTCTACTATAGATATTTAGATCTTACTGTTGAAAAAAATTATTGATATGCGGACAACAGGGAAGAGGAAAAGGTTTTTAAGTCGAAAAGACTAATACAGAAATTTCTCAGCTTGAAATATAAAATTGCGTTGAATAACACAACTTCTTGCACTCACAATTCAATATGAAAATATTGTTCTCATTAACTTCCATTAAAAAAATACGGCCCCACTCACTGTGGGGCATTTGTCGAGAAATTGTATTCGTATAATCTGAAATTGTAATTTTTTACATTTAATTTATTCGACCAATTCCAATTTGCAATTATACGCATGTATGAATTGCATTTTTGGAGCTAAACACGGTAAATTGAAAAGAGAACGAGTTTCGCAAGAGTAAGAGGTGTTCACTCGCATTATGCTCATGAGAATTCTTAATTAGGAGGAGGCTTTATATTGATATTATTGATGAAAAAACTGTTATATTTTAGTTCTAAATTCGCTGTGGGTCGGTCGGTTTCGAGTGGATGTCTTAAACGTAATACGCAGCAGTTTAGAATTTCGCGAATATTTGTTAGATACAGCCAGCGCGAAAATGACTTCGCTCATGGAAAAACTCGCTAAGGATTTTGAAGCATTTTCAGAATATGGTAAAGGTATGAAAGTTACCTTTCTTTTCTTTTTGAAGTTTTGTTTAAAATATTATTAAAGTGTACAAAATGTGTAGAAAGTGTGCAACTTAGAAATATTCGTAGACTGGTGTCAGCACAAATGTATCTCTGGTGAAGTAACCTGATACCCTGAACTTGACTATGTCAAAGAATGCAACAGTTCAGCAAAACATCTTTTGTTTTGAGTGTTTATTTGAGAAAAGTTAATCCTTCAATAATTTACAATTGGATGAGGTTTGCATGAATATTCGATTTTCCTCACACATCCGGTTTAATAATATGAATTCAATTGTTCCCCGAGTTCTACAGTGTTTATCATATTTATTAAATTGAATTCATTTGTAAAGTCATCAGGGGGCAGGGGATTAAGTTAAAGTGATTTAGTGGTAACGAACGTGTGATATTTAGACTAAAACTCAAATTTGAAAAGTTTCTACTCTCTTGAACCCACTGAAAATAAATGAAGTGATAATTATTATTTGAATTATTATAAAATTTCATGCTGTTATGTTGCTTTAAGAAACATCCCCTAAGAAATTGATCTCCTCAGAGATTGAGGTATTAGGCACTTTAATAGCAAAGTAAATAGAGAAAAAGAATAGAAAGCAAAGCAGTGAAATTCTTCGAAAAATATTTATTACAATGGAGGGAGGGTTATGAAATTATTAACAAAATCCCCAACGAAAAAATTCAAAAAGTTATGTGATATCATCAAGAGTTCACACGTTTTAAGTTTCTAGTGTACTTTTTAGGTATAAACACCTCATTTGTCTTTCTTTGGAGTTAATCTCGATGGCGTTAAATATGCAAACTTTTCGAGTGCTATCCTTTTCCATTTCTCCAATATATTCCACCATAATCAAATCGTGCTTTGATGCTATTTTGGTTCCCTTAAGCATCGTTTTTCATAAGTCTCTTGGTAGTGTCGGTGTTTTCCAAGATTATGGAAGAACTCCCTCATTAAACCTGTTCATAAGAAAGGTAATAGAAATGAGATTTCTAATTGCAGGCCGATTGCCAAATTGTTCTGTATACTTAAATTGTTGGAATCAATAATATACTCTCAGATTTCTGCACTTTGCAAAAGTATTCTTGCTGCCATCCAGCATAGCTTTATGTCTGGCAGATCTACTGTCAGGAATCAGCTAGAATTTACCTCCAATACAATTAATGGGTTTGGTAATAACTTACAAACCGACCTCATATATACGAATATCAGCAAAGCTTTTAATACAATTTCCCATTCAGTTATTATATGGAAATTGTGAAAGCTTGGATTTCCAGCTGTATTTTTAAAGTGGATCCATTCTTACTTGTCCGATAGATCTTATCAGGTACTCTTCCGTGGGTCCCATTCAAGGGTTATAGTGACCACATCTGGGGTGCCCCAGGGAAGTGATTTTGAACAACAACTCATGTATTAAAAACACGAACTACACGAACCTTGCAAAAGTTCGAACTACACGGACTTTGCTAAGGTTCGAGTAAATCATGTTTTGCATACACGGACCTAGTAAGATTCTTACTTTTACATTCAGTGGGAGGCTGAAAATACAAGATCTTGGAACATACGACGTGTGAAATGAAAGGGGAAGATGACTTCTATGCAGTAGTGTAATAACAAATATTTGTTGCAGGGGGAAGAGGTGGTGGAAAACGCAGTCGAAGTCTAGGAAGGGTTATATCTCGGGAACCAGAAAAGATAGTGGCACGTATCGGTTCTCAAATGAAAGGGGAAGATGAGCTCTATGGGATAGTTCGACAAGAAGTGATGATTGCATGGTGAAGAGTGTTAAAGAGTGCAGTTTAAAGGTAGAAGGGGCGACATCATGAGAACTATAGAAGATATCGGTACGTGTGTGGTCTCAAATGAAAGTAGGGACATGATCTTTACACGATACTGCAATAAAATGTAGCAGTTGAATGGCGATGGCGCGTGTTCAAAAATTCAGTTGTAAGATGAAGGGGCTGATATCTCGGGAACTAGATAAGATATCAGTACGCGTGCGGTCTAAAATGAAAGGAGTTGATGATCTCTAACACGGTACTACAATAAAATGCAGTAGTTTTAAGGAAAGGGGGTGTTAAAAACACTCAAAAAATCGCATTCTAGTCGTTCCTCAAGACCCAAGAGAAAAACGTATTAAAAAGATTCTCAAACAACAACAGGACAAATCACTAAAAGCATCAAAATCACGTTTAGTAAAAAAATTTGTTCCGACACTACTTGAAAAATACTGAAAGAGTCGGGATCGGGGGTCTATCGTACGCAAGAAGAACTTTATTTCAAGAATCAGTCACTGAAGTCGAACTATTTTAGCAAACAAATACATTAACAAGTCAAATAACTTCTAAGAGAAAATCATTTTTTCGAATGAGAAGTAAATTTTGTATTTTTGGGATAAAAGGCAGGAAAATCGTCTGGAGAAAATCAGGCACAGCATTGAATAAAAAAAGTCTGATACTCTGGAATATGGTGGTAGTGAACTAATGGTCTGTGGTCTGTTTACTTGTCTTATACAAGTATAGTGGTGTAAAAAAATTAGAGTTCATCTTGTCTACCATGAATTGATATGAATATTCAGATATTTTAAAGCGGTATTTAAAATCAAGTAATGAAAACTTTGGAATAGGTGATGAGGACTACTTTATGCACGATAATGACTCCAAGCACACATCGGATATTGTGAGGTTATGATTGCTGTATAAATTTTCATGACCTTTGTTGCTTCTGAATTATATTTTTCATTTTGCATTTACTCAGAGTATATTATGTTAGCATTTCCTAAACTGTAAATATATAAAGAATATATAGAAAATAAATTTCATTACAAAATCTACAATTAGCTTGAATTTCCTAAAAAAGTAGTTTCACCACCGCTTACTGGGGGTATGCAGATTTTTTGTAGCTAGTGTACATATATTTTCGAGTTATCCATAGCGATTTTGCTACGATCTAACCACAAATGGTTCCATAGTTGGCCAACACTGACTGAATATATTTTTAAAATAAATTATAATCATTATTATTCTTCTAAGAATTTTAATTAAATTAAATTTTTACTTTTATTATAGCTTCCGAGATAGATAATTACGTTCTAATGGGATCTCCAATAAAGATAATAACACTGATTCTCCTGTATCTATTCTTCGTAAAGTGGTGGGGACCTAAATTAATGGAGAACCGTAAACCATTTCAAATCAACAACATCCTCATAGTATACAACATTTTTCAAATTATAATTAATGGTTTCTTAGCTGCAGTAGTAAGTATACAAATTTTATAAAGGAATTTAATATTTAATAAAATCTTTTTTTAGGGGACATATGTATTCTTCTCTAAAGGATATAGTATACGTTGTCTTCCACTACATCCACCGAATTCACCTGAATTATTAATGGAAAATCAACTAATGCACTACTACTACATGATAAAAGTTGTAGATCTGCTTGACACAGTATTCTTTGTCCTGCGAAAAAAGTACAATCAGGTTTCGTTCCTGCACGTCTATCATCATGTTATAGTATTATTTTTCTCGTACGTATACACAAAATATATACCTGGTGGACACGGTACAATACTAGGACTAATTAACAGTTACGTTCATGTCTTCATGTATCTGTATTACTTTTTGACCGCATTCAAGCCAGAACTTAAAAATTCTATTTGGTGGAAAAAACATATCACACACCTACAAATCGTACAATTTGTTTTGTTAATAGTTCACTTTGGTCATCCGTTGTTTTTTACTACCTGCAAATATCCACTTTTGGCAACTTTTTTTCCGTTCACACAAAATGTACTTATGCTGGTTTTATTTAGTAACTTTTACTATCATGCTTATATTAAGAAAAGAAGTAAGAAATTAACAGATTAAAAATTATTGATTGAAAATTACTGGCTAGTCAAAATGCGCTCTATGATTGTATCTTCAGTGAAACTCTCTTTATGGCATGTCTTTAAATTAGGAAATATTGTAGTTAAGCAGTTTTGGGTGTGTGTGTATGGATTGGTCAAACTTTCTGGCAATTTCAAAATTACATGAGAGTAGAATTAGTGATTCGTCAGCTGTACTATACTGTCATATTGAATTCACTTTTCATAACTAGTTACGAGTCTTTTAAAAAAAAGGACCCAGTTTGCTCAGTTTCAGGACCATTATATTGTAGATAGAAAGCGATCCAAGCGCAGTTTTTCGCTGAATGTTCGCATGGGACCTAAGTTATAGTAGCAAAAAGTGTATGCCAGCTTTACTAAATGTTCGTTATACATTACTCTCTGAGAGTTACAGCTATTGCTTCAGTCGAAAAATCGCAAACTAAACTTAATTTGTTTATCAATTTTTTTTTTTTTCAATGATATCAATATATCATCTGCTTTTCTACAATGCGGTTCCATACGGAGCCACTCAAACATACCCACATTGAAAGCGCTCACAACTTTCCGAATCATACTGTCTAAAATTACAGCATTCACATTAGTTATATATTTCCTATCGTTCCCATTCAGTAGTCATGTCATTCATAAAACCTTCATAAAAAGTTTTTGCAAGCTGCTGATTCGTAACTAATTTATATGTACCTAATGTAAGAAAATAGTGCATGTTATGAAATGAAAATGTTCATCTGTAGTATGTATAATTTATATGAACAACTTTATGTAGTGTTCCGAAGAATGTACAATTTTTTAGAAATTTTTTTTTCCCCCAGTTAGCATTCACTTTCAAATTTTAAAGATATTTTGTTTCATGTTTTGTTTTAATAAAATGATTTTTTTGAAAATAATTGAATATTTCTTACACATATTTACTATTTGTACAATTTAACAATTGCGTTTTTTCTGATGCAAAAAAGTCCAATTTTTTAAATTTTATGTAGGAGTTACCTCCTTGTTGAACAGTACAACAAATAGAAAACTTTATACGATTTTAAATACAAGAAGTTAGTATTTTTTTTCTGAAAAATTGCCATGTTAAAAAAAAATGGTCAAAAAATTGTCAATACACTTAAACTCAAACACAAGAGTTTTGAAAAAAATGCGGAAAGTACTACTTTTGAAATCTTACACCAGTCACAAACTAAAATCTCTTTGTAACTTGAAACCCCTGCCTCAGTTTGTTGAATATATTGAAAACATGTATTGATAAACACAAGGATTGACTCATCTATTCAATACGGAACAATTTCTGAGTCCACAATCCTTGAAAGCTTAGAAAGGTGGAGGGTGCTTTATACTTACTTAAGGGGTAACACCACCATGTCGATCGGAAAAACAGGTACAAAAATAAAAATTTTTTTTTGCCTAACTATTAAATATATAAAATAATTGGAAATTATTCAGTATAGGTGTCATACTTCGGATTATCTTGACTTTAAAATATGTTATCATGGTCATCACCCCGAGTCAAAGGAGGGAAAGGAATTGGGGTGTGCTGATGTGTCCTTGAGTAGGTATTTAATAGGTGAAATGAAAAAATGTGCACAGAATTTGTATTTAAGAAATGTTTAATAAATCATCAATTGACAGTGGACAATAGCGAACGACATCTCAGGAAAAAGTTTCGATACGTTGAGTATATGAGAAGTGACGTTTAAATAGAAACGCGACAATGTATTGATGGTAGTGGCGTAGATCTGTTGAGAAAATTATGTACGCAGTGTTCTTCCGTAGCACAGGTATAGTAAAAGCAAATAAGCTTAAAGGCCACCAGAAGTTTAACAGCAAACTGGTACATTACTAAGTGTTTACCAGAAGTCCTTGGAACAGTAAAAATTAGGAGCCTAACTATTCATCAAGATAATGCTTCTTCTCGCATCGCTCCACAAACCATTGAATATTTACGCCAAAATAAAATCACAGTGCTTGAACATCCACCATACTCGTCTGATTTAGCTATGTGTGATTTCGGGCTATTCAACAACCTCAAAAGAAAACTTACTCGGAAGAAAATTTTCATCAGAAGACAAAATTGATCAGGCAGTTAATCAATTTTTTGCCAACATCCCAAAGAGCGACTGACTAAAGGCATTCAACTTGTGGAAAATGAGAATGCAAAAGTGCATTGATATTGGAGTAGATTACTTTTAACATCATTAAAAGTTTTTTTTTTTTTGCAAAATCATTAGTGGTTTTTCTGAATATTAAAATTTATAGAGTGCCCTATGCTATATCCTAATATCAACAATGATGCATCCATACAAACAATTTCTAGTAAAACTAGCCATAGAATGGATACCTAACCGTCGCCGTCGACTGAAATGAATGCAACATGGGACCAGGAACTTCTTCTCGTAGTTCTGGAAGAGCACCTTACAAAGATTTATCTTTAAGGCTCTATTTAAGGTTTTAGCGGAAAATTGCTGGTCAACAATATGTTAACTGTACTTAGGCCACGATATTTTACACAAAAATTGTCTAAATTTTTTTATATATTTGATAAATGAAGGCAAGGGTTTCCTTCAGATATTCAAAAAAACTTCGTGGCTAAGCCCTAAGAATTTATTCAATTCAAGATACGAAAGAAAAATGAAGAATGGAAATATTCTCTTTAACACATTCGCTGCCAGCTGCGAGTATACTCGTGAAGCTTTTAAGCTCTCTCTTACGAAATGTATTTTTACATATACTTTGCTCACGAAAGCTTTTCTACTAATTATGGCAGTGAATGGAAGAGCTTGAGCAAAACAAAGCAGAAAAGTTGCGTAATTAATTCAATATGTAATATTTAGTTGATGTATCAAATGAAATGGATTGTCTCCAGTTTTTCATTATTATAATATTGTTATGGAACTAAACTGGGAGTGACTGGTCTACTCATATTTGGCCATTTTGTCTTGCTTTTGAAAGTAAAGTGTAAAAAAAACTGCCAATTCACATTTTTTTTGCAAATCTTATCAGGTGTTCATTATGCGATTGTGCGTCGAATGAAATTGGTCCGGAGTCGATAGCATTATTTGTTCTCGATATATGCGAGACGAAAAATAGTTCACGAACGAACGTACGACCGACGTACGAACGTACGAACGCACACACAGACATCTCTCTAAAAACGATGGATTCGGACTCTAGGGACCTCGAAACGTGGACATATGTTGAAATTTTCAATTCGAAAAATCGGATTCATTACAATAACATTTTAGATTTCATGTTAACAATTAGGTCATGCTTAAGAGTAAATAGGAAAATTTGTGATAGCCATTAAATTAAAAAACAATTATGAGAAAATGCAATATTCTATATACACGGATGTCGAAGAAAATGAATGTTATGAAAATCAAAAAATTTTAGCAAACCAAGATTAGCAGCATATTCAGTGTGTACATTATTATTTTTTGCAGTTCG
This sequence comes from Dasypogon diadema, assembly GCA_006980735.1. NCBI lineage: Eukaryota > Metazoa > Arthropoda > Insecta > Diptera > Asilidae > Dasypogon > Dasypogon diadema. The sequence goes on from QYTT01094512.1 coordinate 8,843, forward strand.
TTGTTTACATCTTTAGAAGACCTGGTATTAATTTATTTACAATGAAGACATGATTTAATGTTAATGTATTTCAATAGCAAGATATCATACAGGTTGTCTTACGATCGGTAGTCCAAAAAAAAAGTTTATCGGTTTATGTGAACTTTTGTGATTTTCATAAAATTCACTCACTTTTCCGCACTAGACTCGCAATTCAAATCATCTGTACATAACTTTTATAACGATTTATATTGATTTCGTCGATAACAACGCCATCTAGATTTTCTTGAAGCGGCATCTTTTGATACCTTTAAATATCTAACTGCTAACAATTCTTGGAAACACGGACCCTTTCCTCTTTTTCTAAGACGCAAAGGCAGTAGAGGCGTAGAGGAGTATATTTCATTGTCCACATTTTTAAAGCGGATACATCTGGCAGATATTTTTTAGGGTTCCCTCAATATAATGTTGATTAATACTTCCTAGTGTAAGAGGGAGACGTTGAGTTATCGAAAGTCCTGGATGCATTCCAAGGAGAGTGTAGTCAATGATTCATTATTATCTCTCAGCTCTGGGCACGTTAATCGGAAGTATTCAAGGATTCAATGCAAAGGTAATTTTCAGCGATGTCATTGATCGATGTTTCGCCAACTGTGGGTAGAATATTTTAATCCAAACGGATATCACAGTCCCACATGGAGTTGTGTTTGTGACATGGGAAAGGTTCCATCGGATTAACACTAAAAGTTCTGTGTTAAGAATGGTGAATTGTCTCACACTCACAAGTGGTGCACGTTCAGTTGGTGAATGGTGTTGACTGATCAGTTAACGTTCAGTACAGGTTGGTTCACATTCTTAATAGGTCGGAGGATTTAACGACATATGCTTAGCTTTGTTGACAAGTCATCTTTACTGCATGAGAGTGGTTCACGGTAGAATCGGGTACAACATGACCTCATGGGTCAATACACGATACGAACGTATGCATGTGCCTTTTAACACCACTTGAATGTGATCGCGACCGGCTAGTGTTTTATCTTTTGTTTCTATGTTAGTTAAGCCCAACAAGTCGATCTACTTATTGCATTTTCCTTTTAAAGAAATTTTTGAAAATCATCTAAAATACTCGAAATATTGTAAATATATAGTTTTTCGCCAAAGCTTATTTTAACTTTTCCACTGACCCCAATTTGCATTATCACTTTCATTTTTAGTTAATTTTATTACACGAGACTGACGACAGTATCACATTCAATGACCATCGGCCAAATATTTTAAATTACAATTATTAGGTTAGTAGGAAACATTTGTGCGGTAATTGTATTGAGTGAAAGTGTAAGAGAAAATCGGGATAGTTCCCAGTGTCAATACTTTTAAAATAATACTAAAAAAAGAATTGCCAACTTAGCAAAATCACAAAACACAGTACCAAAATAAAAACATTTTATAAGGCGATATGCTTTCTGCATAAAGAAATAATTAATAGTGTTCTGTTTTAATGAGAACACGTGTCGGCTTCTGACTTGAAAACCAAACCACATACAAAATGAATATCAAGACGATCTTAATTAATTCCGAAAGTCAATTTGATGAAAATTCAAAGTTCGCCCTCCCTACAATGTTGTAGGATATTCCACTAAAGAAAGACGTTTTACATTCATTTCTGGTTTCGCTGCGCAGTTAACCGGACGCACAGGGAAATCATTTTGCAGAAACAGAACAGACACTATGGCTTTGGTATTGCGAAGACTATACGAGAATGCAGATTATGCTATTGAAGAATATAAAGGTATGTCCAATAATATTATCTGTTTCAAGAATTATTTAATTATTAAACTAAATGCAGATCCCCGAATGGAGAATTACCCTTTGCTGGGGTCACCATGTACCGTGATTGGCATAATGGGTCTGTATTTGTTGTTTGTGCTGAAATTGGGTCCTGAATGGATGAGAAATCGAAAACCCTATGATCTGAAGCGTATTATAAGTATATACAATGCTTTACAAGTCATAATTAATTTAGTTATTTTTATAACTGTAAGTTAGTTGACTGAGAATGTATTCCGAGTTAATTCCTTGATATATTTATAGGCTCTACCATCTTCTTATCTTAGCAAGGATTTCAGTTTTACTTGCCAACCAGTGGACAAGGCTGCATACGATCCAAACATGAGAATATTACTTAAAGCCACTTATGCGTACTACATAACGAAGTACATAGATTTACTGGATACGGTAAGCTTACTATTAATTATTATCAAATGATTCGATGTTGGTTGTGTTGTGTTAAACATTGACTTTAAAGATTGCTGATCTTGAATAGTGTTATCTGTATTAGGAGTACTAGTGATAAATGTGTTCTGAAAGAAAATACTCCCATGGTTTTAGAATATTCATTTCTAATTGATAATGTTAAGTTTTTCAATAACAACAATTACGGCAACATTTAATAAGAAGTTCGTCCTGATTAATAATTAATGATTACCTTTAGTTCCCTTGGCCGCGTATACTGATTAACGAACGCATGAAAACTATTAAAATTCTTCTTTTCAAAGAGTATTCCAAACACATGAGCTTTTCAACATATATACTATAATTATTATCAAGTGCTAGAAAATATGTCTGCCTTTGTACTCACAGTGCATTTTAAAGCAAGTGTGGAAATTATTATGCGGCCATTTGCCTTTAGATACAATAAGTACCAAATTCAGAGATAAAACATCAAAACTCAAAATAAATTTTAAAGGAGACCAAAAAATGGTCAAAAAAATGTGCTTTCCTAAATTCCAGTAGATTTTTGGATTTTTTTATGATTTTCTGTTTATATCAATTTGATATCATCACTATAGGCTGTGAATTGGCAGACAATTATTGATTTTGTGAACTCGAAGAAGGCAGTTGATTTAAACACTTATTCTTCTCAGTGTGGCATTCATAAGGCAACTTGGATGAACTCGAAAAGAAGGTACTCGAGAACAAGCTTTATACCATAAATTGGACCAGATCGTGTATTTTCTCACATTTCAGCATCAATAAAAACGCGGTATTAAATCACATTTCAGGCATCTTGCCTAATCATCCCGAAAGGATTTCCTCTGAAAATCTGATGCCCTTATGATATACGAAGCTAATGACTGGATTTTCAAATTAATTACATTCAAAGAAGCAAAAAGACACCACACCATAGAAAGGAACCGGGAAAGAGGAAAGACATAAAACTATTTTCGAAGTAATCTGCGTTCGGAAGTGGCAATTCCTGCCTATGTCCCATATTTCTATGACATCTTGTAAGCCTAGTTTTTCTTAAAGTATTGCCTAAACTCAAGGGATACCACTATGAAGCAGAAGGAGAAGAAAATTTTGCAGAAGACGAGATTGGGAAATTTTAACCTGACAAATGTTGCCAAAATTTTCACATCAAAGTTTTACTATGCAACATCCCAGTGGTTTTGCAAGTGCAATTTTCGTCGGTCAACCCATCAGGTGAAGACTATCTACGTATTCAAGTATTTGCTTGAATTTGTTATAGATGGTATTTTAGACCTCTGCAAGATGAGGCTTCAAGCAGACGAGGTATCAACCTAACTAAGACCGAAGTGCTTCCAATATTTTCGATCTATTGCAAAAAGTAATCGCTTATAAGGGTAATGCGATCAGTTTGTGGCTTTACAGTCATTAATCAGAACAAATAAATAGGGTGAATGTGATCGACGTATAGACAGTAAAGCTGGGAAGTTGGCAATACAGAGCCTAACAACATTTTGGATGCTAGTCACGCGATACGAAGGTGAAATGGGACAAGGACTACGAGGGATAATGAAATGCTACAGGCGCATTATTGAAACGACGAGTGGTACCTACCCAAGCACTTTTCGAATATAGATCTCAAACCACATTTACTCAGCTAAACATGGGTGACACGCCAATTTTATCAACTGTGCTAACTATTCTCGTTATAGGGCATGCCATTTTGAAATTGTGCCAAGAGATTAAAACGTTATTTTTCCATTAAAAATCGGACGAGACAATTTTATAACGATCGAATCATATAAGATGTTTTCTCTTAAAAACGTTGCGTACATCTCTATCTATACTGGCTGTCTATCCTATCCGGTTAGTGGTTAATTAAGCGGACACCTATGGTTTCCCACTAACCCTCAGAAATCGGGAATTTACCAAGAAAAGGGAACTTCCGTATGCAAAGAAATTTCTCGAGAAACTATTTTTATAGAAAAGGGCAAGAAAGGCTTATACGATCTTTTCTGCCTTTGTAGAGCCACTGGCAAGACATGAGATGATAAACCAAGGATGATTAGTAGGTCTGGTTATACAACAGTGCCATCTGATCTATGATTACACTGGTTGTAGAAATAGAACACAATTTCAAGGTAGGTCTTCAATAGAGAATATATTCTTCCCATACAAATCCCTATTGAAAAAGGGACCATGAGATTACACCTAAAGCGCTAAAGCTTAGTTCACACTGATATGCATATGTTCCACGAGCGCAGAGGGTAGTAAAAATTTCTTAAGGCCTCCATACACGAGCGAACCAATTGCGCAATCCTATACACTATGCAATGAGTTTGTACAAACAGTATTTAAACTTCTATTATTTCTATGAAAAGATATGTGAAGTTGCGTATTTTATAATTCATAATTTGCGCGATCATATCCAATGCGTTGGGCAACAGAGTCCGTTATACAAAAATTTTCAAACGCGTTTGAATTTTATCAACCAGTTGCACAACTCACTGAACAGTAGAATACGCAACGGCCTACTGTGCGTAAATTGTTCGTTCGTGTATGGTGATCTTTAGAGGCTATGATCGCTATGAACTTTGATCTCAAAATTCTATATAGCAAAGGCTGAGAAACCTTCTCTACAATTCACCCCTTGATACATCTTATCTTCCATATTGATGAATATAAAAACAGAGAACCATGTTAGGGTTAGTATTCTTTACGAAAATCTGATATTACGCTTTAAAGAGTACGTCGCGATCTTTCTGGCGGAAGTTAAATTTATTTTGGATTTCTTAGAATTTCTTTACGATTTACGTTCTCAAGTGGCAAAGGCTGCAACCTCTACAGAGAATCAGGGAGTTGACAAAAATTAAAAAAAAACTGCTTGCTACTTCTAAGGCTGTGGAAATGTCCTTTAGGATCTATCCAGAAATGACAAGCTTATTATTCCATAAGTATCGGACTGCAGTCATATTCATGAAAACAAAAAACCGGATGAGCTATCATAATAGGAGAGAGCATTCAGTGATTCAGTCCCCCTCTTCCCACTCAGTAGTCCATTTCGCCGTATTATAGACTGGGCTAATGAGTAAACTGGTAAACTATGAAGTGAGATCGCGGTACAGTTGGCGAAAACTATCTGAACTGGTCCACTTAAACAAGCCGCTCTTAAGAATGGTGATCGTTATTACTTTACAGGACACACCTTCCTAAGGGAACAATAATACAAAATGGGTTGAACCAATGAAGGTTGACTGCAGGGGATGTGGAGAAGATATCAGGACAATGATACACTTTCTATGTCATTGTCCAGTACTTTTTATCAAAAGGTGAAAGGGCAACATTGATTTCATTAGTTCGATCGGGTTCATTCCTTAGTATCTTGTATTCGGCGGATGAACAATGAGTTTAATAATGGCAACGTTTGAGAACCTAATCTAGGTGCGAAAATATTCCAAGGATACAAATATTTGCACATAATTAAAAATTAACAAACAAAAATACTCATGGGCTACGATTTCATCCCCTAAAGTAATGATCTTCATTTTTTTTCATTTGCAAAGGTGGCATAAAAAAATTTTTAATTGAGAATTATTTTATGCAAGATTATTTGAAATTTATCCTAAATTGGGGAGCAAATGAATTTAAACAAAACATTATTCACATGCATATCATCATCATCATCATTCATTAACATAATTCTCAAAACGTTTTAATCGCCTCAATTATTTCCTCTCAAAGGTTACGACCTCTATTTATTTCTTCATTAGCAAATTGTAGCCTTCTAAGGTTCTCTGTTCCACGTGCGATCGTTAAAGAGGAAGTCTTTCATGGTAATACTCAAGAGTCGCTTTTAGCTCCTTGGGTGTACTAATCCTAAGCAAATTTCTCTATGCATTATTTAAACTCTTGACTAATTTATTTAATTCTAAAAAAAGCAATTAACTAAAATTCTAACTGAAAATTACAATTAACTTAATTAAATATACAGGAATTAACTACAAATTGCTGATTTTATACTTTTCAGGTGTTCTTTGTGCTCCGGAAGAAGAACAATCAAATAACATTTCTACACGTTTATCACCATGCGGGCATGATATTCGCAGTATACATTTTCGCGAAATTCCTCAGCGGTGAGTATTTTAAACAGTAATAGGATGTATGTGGATTTTAATGTTATTCCAATGGAATGATATGCATTATGCAGTTAAGTAGTGGTATTGACCGGCGTATGCTTAGAAATGAAGTTCACGGCACCCCGAGTTGAAATGAATTACCTATTTTTATTTGTAAATGAACTTTGGTTTTATTTACTTTGCCATGCCGTGTCGGAATTCTTGTAGTGTTTTCGTTTTTAGATTTATTTGAAAGTTATAAGATTCCTCAATATGTTTCAGAATTTACCTGACAGTCTACGATGACAAATTTCTCATACCCATTTTCGGTAGAAGATATTATGGGAATTGTTGCCCTGACTAAAACGACGCAAATGACTCAATCAATTTATTCAAATCGGAAAATTACAAATAGACGTTAATTGAGCTTTTATGTGAAATAAGTATTTAAAATATAAACAGAAAGGAAAGCGAGTAATACATGGAAAAATAATAGCGATAAGCATTCTATTTTGATAATGCGCAGTGCTACCTTAACTCACTCCTAATTATTTTTGCTGGTATTACTCATTTGACTTTAGACTCTAGGACAGTGGCCTTGCTGTCTTAACCACTTGTGTACAGCTTTTTTGACCACGTCGTTGTTTTGGAATTTGGTGCTGCGTAAAAACTCTTTGAACAAATGAAATACGCCATTATTTTGCTTACGTTTTGTCCAGTTTTTGTGAGAAAAGTAAAGCGAAGCAAAGCAAAGCAAAGCAAAGCAAATGAAATCATTTGTGGGCAATATCTGCCCACGCTTCTTTCTTTAAATCTAACCGTTTGTACGTTTTACTTCCATAAACACTCTTTTTCATGAGGTCAGTTTAATAAAATTTGTAGTGTCGTTTCTCGATAATTTAGATTCCGCTATTTTGGACATTCGAATATCTCAAAAATTTCTGCCTATCAACAAATTACGCTTACCAATTCTGGCATACTAAATAAAGTGGTATGCCATACGCGGTCTCCACATTTTATAGACAGAACAGCGCAGTAAGATAGAAAATCAGGCTAGTGCAGACGCGGTGTAAGCCTCCTTAATTTTTTGAAAGCCTTTGACACGATTGACCATAATCTTTTTCTTACATAAGCTAACTGACAATTTTATTTCATTTTTTTAATTTAACGCGTAATTTATTACACCAGTTATTTCACGTAATGTAATTTTTTTGTAATTTTAGGAAGTCATCCCACAATGTTAGGGATAATCAACACAGGAGTGCATGTATTTATGTACAGCTATTATTTTATAACATCATACATGCCACACTTAAAGGGTCAGATTTGGTGGAAGAAGCAAATTACACGATTACAACTATTACAATTTGGATACCTGATAATTCATTTTTTATTTCCCATCATACGTAACACGTGTAACTATCCAATAGCAATCGCTTTTATTGGTTTAACACAAAACACTTTTATGTTTCTGCTGTTTTTAGACTTTTATTTAAAAGCTTATTGTAAGAAAAAACCTGAATTAACAAAAGAAAATAAAGCATTTTAATTTTCGACATATTTGAATTTGATTGTGTTTCACCATTCGAAGTTGTTAAATAATCGACAATGACATAGAAAAATTCTTGTAAATCTGTATGAAGAACCTCTTCATTTCCATATTTCTTTCCCTGCAAATTATTTCTTAGCGACCGGAACAGATGAAAATCAGAAAGTTCAAGGTCCGGTTAATATGGTGGGTTGGGTAGAATTTGCTAGTCCAACTTGCTTTGAGTGATGGTAGCCGAATATGATCGTACGTTATCCTGGTGGCAAAAGATCTCTGCAGTAGGAATCATGTTCAACCAAAGAAGCTCTCAGGAGAAATCTAGAGGTGGAAATTCCGAACAATTGGTTACAGTAAGCACAGTAAGATGACAAGAGAAGAAGTAAGGATGGAGTACCACTGAATCAATGCTGAAATTCTTGAACACGAGGTACTAGGGTTACATTAGGGGCACCCAAAACAAAAGGTTTTTGACTATTTTCCTGTATGGGAGTGGATCTCCAGTAAATCTCTATGGTCCCACCAAATCGACAGTAACACTTGATATTGACGGGGCTGCCATCTGATCGGCAGAATATCCGTTGTCCTTTCGGCATGTGGTACAAAACCCAATTTTCATCACTAGTCACCAAGTGGCACAGAATTCCTTCTCTTGTTTGAATTTGAATTCTTTGGTGACAGTTCGTGTGGTATCAAAAAATTTGACGACGAATCCAATGGTACGGGTTGTTCTTTCTACTGTGGTCTTGTGAGTAATGAATCTTTCCGTAAATTCTGCAACGGTTATATTGTCGTTACTCTCTATGGACTCAAGATATTCCTCTTTGTTGACGTCGGATGACCTTCCAGAACATGGTCGA
>QYTT01094512.1:38780-60976 GCA_006980735.1 Dasypogon diadema
AAAATGTTGGGAAAAAGGGCTTTGGAGTAAATTAATTTAAGGAAAAACACTAGTTTTTCTACACTTCATTTACTTCACACACTTAAATTGATAATGTACGCAAAATATGACTAACTCCACTAGCTGCTGAACCCGAGTGAGTATGCCCGTTCACCAGACTTTATCCGATCCCCAAAATCCAACGGTAAGTTTCAGTTCCTCTTATCTCTTATCACTGTGGGAATTCAATTTTTCAGAAGTGACGATAGCCTGAGTTACCAGCTGAGTTCGGTGAGTGAAAATTTGTTTATACATATTTGCAATTTATTGCCCTCCTTTTATTGCAGGTGAGAACTACCCAAACAAAAAGTATTCAGGGGATCAGGGAGTTAGTTTAACTTTCAGAAAATTCAATTATCCAGATCGTCGTGTTCAATTATTGAAAAAATTTTTAGCTGCATTATTAACAAGAATTGTTACAAAAAAAGAAAAAATCCGACTGCAAAAAACTGAAAATTAAATAAATTTAAATTTTGTGAGTGGAGACAGGTGAAAATCTCGTTTCATATTTCTCAAATTGTCTTTCAAATGACTTTAATTTGATGCCTCACTCGATGGAATTCAATATTTATTTGCTTTCTATTTTCATTGTTAACTCTTAATTAGCAATATGGTGCCTAAAATCCATCATATTGATTTATTCCTAATTTAATATAGCCATTGTTATTCTGGGTATCGGTAAAGCCTCGTTTAGGCTGTAGAAGGAAACAAAGAATCAGACATACACTTACTCAAAAAAGTATTCGGACAATTTATAGTTTTTGAAACAATTGCAAAATAATACAAATAAATAGTAAAATATTTGAATAATTTTTTAAAATTGAAATTGTATTATTGTTTGCCTATAAACTACAAGCCATGCTCAAGAAGAAACCCAAGGACATTGAATTATTTTTTATGAATGTTTTAATATAGACAAAATTGGGCTTGTATACTTCGTTAGCCCGTGCACTGCTATCTTAAAGCGTTCATAAAAAACAGTTTATATGTTAGTACTCAAGGCTAGTTGGCTTCTAGTTGTAATTTTTAAGATTTTGATACAGTCATCTTATTCTTGCATGGTAGTCTCTTTCATTTGGTTTTTTTTTGCAAAGTCGGGCGTCTTGTTATTAATGTTCATGGGTTCCTTCTCATTTGAAATGGAAGCCTCCTTTTAGATCGTTTCTTTTATAATTAATTGGATGGTCATTGGATCTTCAACGCTTATAACAATAATACCAAAGTAAAAACGGCTCCTTATTGCCCCTATTGTCTGTTTCCAATTTTCATTAGTGACCTAAATCAAGTCAAAGTTTTGTAAACAACAGCACTCTAAATTTCGTGTACACATTCAAATTAGTTGTTGACTCTCGATTAAATATTACTGATGGTAATTTAACACGCGTGATTGGGTCGCACAATGACGACATTAGTAAAAAATTCACCTTATATAGGACAAATCGTGTCAAATTAAGTGCATTCAAATTTCAAACCTCAAAGTTGTATAATTCCTCTCAAACGACTCTTTTTTTTATTTTCAACATCTTACAATCTACAGTTATCTTCCTAATTCCTTTCCACTTCTTGCTTGCCTCCTTACAGCATAATAAGGTATTCCCCGAGCTTTGATTGCACTATAAAAAAATTAATTAACCTTTAGGGTCTGTTTTTTAGGATCTGTTAACAATATATTCAGGGTGACCCTTTTGCTTGCCGTGATATTAATTTTTTTGTGGTTTGGCACCTCATTCTTGATGGGTGCATACATTCCATAGGTAGATACATTTTGCGCATACATAATATACGGTCGATATATGATAACCTTAGCATAAATCCATTTTCTTTAAATTCTATGTAAATACTTTTATATAGTTTTATACTATTATTGTTTACCTGAATCCATTTTAATTCGTTTTTTTTTCTCGTTGGAAAATGTTCAAACTAAATTTAATAACAATTTACCACACAATTTTGTCACACCAACAGTTTTAGTAATATTCAATTTCAAATGTCATGTTATTAATAGAATTTTGCATTATTATACGTGCAGTTAAATTCATCACACTGCACTTGGTTTGACCTAGTTTTGTGGTTCATTTGATTTCTTCACTGGGAACACCAGTCTAAAAACAATTCACTTTGGTGAAACTTCTGAGATAGCGTGATAGAAAACCACTTCCTGAGATTGATTTGCGTCCTTATAGCATTTAGATACTTGAATTTAACACTTTACATCATCTAGTAGGTAATGGGAACTGTTCAGAACAGGGGAATGATTTCGAAATGACACCGCCTCCGTCACTTTTTTCTGGTTAAACTGAAAAATTCCAATTACTTCGTATTTGTTTGATCAATACGGTGTCTGTGGAATCTAGAGAAATCCAGTTCAATTATTTCCGACTATATACATAAATGTATACAGAAGTATATAAAAATTCCGATATTGTGGCATTTACATTCGTATCAAGAAAACTATTATAGTCATTTGCCAATGAACTTTATCAACAGGTTTGATTTGTCTGTTGAGAAAAGGAAAAAAAATGGCTAGACGATGTTTAGCTAACTCACGTGAGCTTTAGTTTTCTGAAGGTAAAATCAAATTACCATTACTTCAGCGACGTCATGAACTAATCTCTATTATAATGGGGTCAATGGTATCATGTTTTTTGATTATTCGTACTGATAGAGGCTACTTTGAAGATATGGCATGAAAGACTTGGTCACGTTAATATTAGGTGTATTTGTGATATGTTCAAGCAGGGAACAGTGTTGGATATAAGACAAATGATAAGAATTTATTTTGCGAATCATGTGTATATGTCTAACAACGTCGTTTTACACATCCCTAAAAAAAACAATATAAACCGAAATCATTGACGGAGCAAAATACTTCGTTCTTTGGTTTGGTCACAAAATCTAAACTATATATTGCAAGAGTGGAGGAGAATATAATAACTAAGATTTTTTAGATTTTTGAAGTGAAAACTTCTTTAGCGGCGTTGTACACTTTTTTTGTAATGGGAAGATGTGTACAGTTGCGGAGAACGCCAGATCTACGAAGCATGCTATGAGCATTCAAAAGAATTTAACACGGCCGCGTACGTATTGAATCGAACACTAACAAGCAACAGAAAGAAAACCTGCATTGACCCACCTGTTGGATGAGATGGTAATTCTAATAATATCAAATTTTTATAGAGAATGACCCGTGCAAATGATCAACTTTTAGTAGAGGATGTTATAGGCAATAATAATCAAGACATCCGCGTGGATCAGAAAGATATTATAATAATGAGTTTCTTTTCTAATTCAGAACGCGCACTTCTCATCATGGAGCCGAGAACTATTTATCCATCTTCGCATCAAGCCTTCACACATTTCGAGACATATGTCTTAAGATGGAGCTCCCCGACAAATATGTAATACGAGTAACTGTTAATAGATTATAGGCAACAACAGTCAAGACATTTTCAAGTGGATCAAGAAGAAATGGCCCCAATCAACGATCATCAGGATGAGGATAATGAAACATAGCGTTGCACTTTACGATCAAGAGATCAAATCTTGACAAAAATCCCCTTACTCATATCTATTACGTTTTCTATTGTTTCTCAATTTTGCTTATTAATGTAATTAACTAGTAATTATTTTAAAATAATGCAGCGGAGGAAAAGAGGAAGAGAGAATGAATGATGAATTTTGTTCCTAATATGTATTGCATTCAAATCTCAATCCAATCTCCTTGTTTATGTATTTAAAACTTTATAGTCGCTATCACTAGATCGTACCCTAATCTCTGAATTATTATAGTACTGAAATATTTTTCTCTGTGAAGTTAGTTGCTATTACGCATTTGTACTAGTCGAATTAATAAAAGATAATTTCTTATTATCAGACCCGGTCTTTTACTATAGAAGCAGATTTTTTTTACATATTTGCTTATAAAGTTAATTCTGAGGAACATTTTTTATTCGTCTGTACACTTTGTCTTGTTTTTATTCCAATGAATATTTTATTCACCATCTAATAACTACTTCTACATTTCTACATTCTGTTTATTTTGGTAAAGATGTCTTTTACTCCTCTTGTTATTTCCATCGAGCAATTGATAGTCTACCCTGTAGTATTAGTTAATTTTCCTAATTGCTAATATTAACAAAAATCATACAAAAATTAGGATTCATTGACTTTTATTAGGAAACCGCTGATATTCCTTCCTTTTGTTATCAATTCCCACCCAGAAAAATATTTGTTGCTTGTTAAAAAATAAATTTTATACTGTGTTAGCAATTCATTATTGTAACGGATAAAAAAATGCCTTCTATATGCATTTAGTAATCCTTGAACAATAATTTTAATAGAAATATCAGTCGTTAATGTCGTAGAATTTAATTATACATGCATATTTTGTGCAATTTTCCAAATTCGTTATATAACTTTTAAATGATCAATTCACATTTAAAGATTCACGCGGTATAATTACATCTAACAGTGTTAATTAAATTATTGCATTATATCACGAATTATTGTGTTTAACCAATATCCAATATGAAATGGACAGGAAAACATACGTGGAGGTCGTTTCAACGAAATGCGAATTTATTCGATATTTTGGCAGCACTCAGAGAGGCACATGAACTCTTTTGCGATTGCAGCGACAAGTTTCGATATATGGCATGTGGGGAAATCCGACGTAGGAGAGCTATGTAATTGTCAAAATTTTCTCAAAATAACTTTTGGTCCACATAAGATCCCTTTTTGCCGAAAAAAAACAAGGGATACAGCAAAACTTTAGGGAAAATTAACTAGGAAATTTGTTATTAGTTTAATCTATGTTTGAGATTGTTGTTTAGGTAAATTATCACATTTTGACGAAAATAAGTTTTCCACTTTCTTGGATTGTTGTCAAGATTTTGGATTGACGTATTAAAATTTGTAATTTAATTATAAACCCTGCAAGAGTTGTGTTGAGATTTTGGTGTAATAATCGCGCTCAAAATTGCCAATTAAATGGGGGTATATTTGCATACGAGCAGTGGCAGCCTGTCACCCTAGATATTTGATATTTTGTTGGTACAAAGTGTTTGTGAATAATTTATATCAAGAAAATTAGGACGATCACATTAGAATATTTCAAAATTGTGTACAAATAAATTTACAGGTGACAAATGTTGTACTGATTGTGATTCCCTTGAAAAAGAAGCTCTTTCCGCGTATGGGAAAAGCACCCTATAAAAGAGGTATATTGTGCAGCAAACACGTAGATAAGTTGCAGTAGCACTTTCCTGTTTCTTGCTCTTCTCAGATGTTCTTATCCAAATTTTTAAGGGTTTTGTTTAATAGTGCTCTGTCGCTCATATGGGGTTTGTTTTTGGTTTTAGACGCACCAGAAAAAGACCGAAGAAAATGGAAGGGAACCGGGATGAAGCAGATCGTTGCATTGAAATAGCCATTAAAGCTTTAACTGAGGGCAAGCTAGAAAGAGCGGAGAAGTTTCTGAACAAAGCTGAACAATTGTATCCAACAAATAGGGCGAAAGGTAAGTTTGATTTTACATTTTCCGCGAGCTAATTTGGTTGTCTTATAGAATTGCTGGCCAAGGTAAAAAGTATTCCGGCACCGAACGGTACCGCTGATAGCAACGGTTCTAGTAGCACTGACGGTCTTCATCATCGGAAGCATTCAAGTGCGCCAAAAAGTGATTCAAAAACGTTAGAAACCGAATACACTCAAGAGCAATTAGAAGCAGTGAAGAGGATTAAAAAGTATTCATCATATGTGCAAATTTTCTAGTAATTATGTATACTTCATGCAGATGTAAGGATTACTATGAAGTTCTAATGGTAAGCAAGGAAGCAACAGATTCCGAAATAAAGAAATCTTATAAGAAATTAGCTCTTCAATTGCATCCGGATAAAAATAAAGCACCTGGAGCAGTTGAAGCGTTTAAAGCAATTGGGAATGCTGTTGCTATATTAACGGACCCAGAAAAACGGAAATCATATGATTTACACGGAAAAGATGATTTAATTAATGGACAAACTGCTGGACGTCGAAACTATTCTAGTGAGTTTGCTTACACCAGAGGTTTCGAAGCTGATATCACGGCTGAAGAGCTCTTTAACATGTTCTTTGGCGGAGGTTTTCAACCAACTAACGTTTATATGCGTCAAAGGCGATTTCATCGTACGGAACACCAACACCAAAGAGAGGTAAGTGGTAGTAAATAATTATAGTGCGAAAGTAGGAGAAAACTATCACTTCTTTCGAGATCAAAACGTAGAATTGCATGAAAGTATGATATGATGATCTTTCGTTGCTTTTACATTGGTATTGAATAATTGTAGATGGGTTTTAACAGGTAGAATTAACACCTGGCGACAGTCAGTCTATTGCAAATTAATAATCTCGAATAAAACTTAGGGCATTAGTATGATTGTCGATTGTCGACTGTCGAATATCGATTACAATCGACTTAGACCAAAGAGTTTTAGAAAAACCCGGAAAACCTAATCCTTTTATGATTAATTAATTGGAATCAGCGATAAAAGCCTTTTCACATTTATTGGCGAGTCAATTTCAATCGACAGTCGACAGTTGACAGTCAACAATTAGAATAGGGCCTCTTATCTTGCAACTCTTCGTTCCCTGGCGCAATTGCTGGTCTTCTACTTCTCTAGCTTGCTTTATTTATGTCTGATGAATTGAATTAAATTTTGAAGTGAAATTCATTTCGGGGAACACTTCTGATGGTCCGGTTGGAAATCCATTTACATTAGGGGTTCGAGTTTTCTTAGAACTAATTATCTGAAAAAGTACTTACGTCTGTTACTAGTACAAGTTCTTTTTGTCCTTGTTTTGCTCTTCGAGGATAATTATAACGTCTACTAAGTCTTATGGGCTGTTGTGGTCTTTGATTTGTTTGGTTTTAGTTTCCAAACTTTTTATCTATCTAATATCACAGGAAAGGAAAACAGGAGGACAGGATATAAAATAACTAATTCCATTTGTATATTAGAGTATAGCAAATATATGAAAGCACTTGGCCTCTCAGACAAATATTCTGTGCAAAATCCAGAAATGAATACAAGAAAATAGGTTTCTACTTTCAGACTTATTTTTATCTTACCTGATCTCCTTCCACTCTATTATCTATTATATTTTATTCTGAGTTCTAGTTGATTTCGGGGCATCTTATCTTCACGGACAGCTAAGGACTAGTATAAGAACAAATCTCTCAATTAGATACATTTTTATCTGGCTCTCTGATGTCAAATACGTTGATTCGGCATATATTATACTACTTCAAAGTATTCATGAACATGAAATCATCCACATTGGCTATTCTGGTAAATGCAATCCCGAAACTGGTCCTTATTTTGCTGTTTCTAAAAAAGCCCCTCTGAAGTCTAGGTGGAAAAATCTTCGGCTACAACCGAGAGTTTAATAAGTCCAACTTCGGCAAATAGATATTTAGCTTTTTGTGCAATTCTAACATAAGGAGAATTTCAAAAATGATCTATCAATACAAATAAAATCTAGAAATAGTCAGAGTATAGATAACCATAGATTAAAATGAATACAACAGAACCTTGAACTATCTTTTGGTAGTTCACCTGATGAAGAGAGAGTTTCGTAAAATTTATAAATTTGTTATAGAGAATTATTCATTCGTATTAAGAAACGGGCGACACGTCGGCCCATTAGCTCAGTTGGTTAGAGCGTCGTGCTAATAACGCGAAGGTCGTGAGTTCGATCCTCCCATGGGCCAATGAATTTTTCTTCTTTTCTTTCACAATTTGATAATCAAATAAAAATTTAACAGTTTTATTATTCGTAGAGTTCTCGTGCCATTTCTAAATTATAAGTCTTTAAACTTTTGCCTTGTGCCGAGTAAGAGTGTGCACACGTTCTGGTTAATAATGGAATAAAATATCGGATAAATGACTTCCTCTGCCAGCTCGGCAAGATATTATTCTTTTACCAAAATTTTCGATTACATTTTTGCATAAATTCCGCCCTATTAGACCAATTTTCCAACGGATGTTGTCTTTTAAGTGCTGGATAATTTGAGAATTATCCGAATAAACCTTTTCTTTCAAGTAACTCCATAGGAAGACTTAAAGGAGTTAAATCGCACGATTTGGGTGGCCATTCAACTTCTCCTCTTGAAATTATTTTGTTACCAAATTTTTCTTTCAAAAGATCAATTGTTGCAGTGGCTGTATGACATGGAATCTCATCTCAAATTCAAAATTCATTTTATTTTTTCTTCAACGTTATAATAGTTCCTTACTTGCTAGATAAAATGATTAAAACTAGCTTACCTAACTTAACCTAACTTACTGACCCTCCGCGGGTACTCTAAGCTACTCTAAGTCTAATCTAACTTAAATCCCATCCCATCTTGCTGAAACCGCATGCTTCCTACATCAATAACTTCTAATTTGTTCCATAAAAAGTCGGTATGGAGCTCCATTCACAGTAACAGCATCAACAGCTTGATTTTCAAAGAAATAAAGACCAATGATCCCACCAGACTAAAGACCACACCACACCACACACCACACGATGACGAATTGATGCTTTTGGATGTTCAGCAACACTAGCACTAACTGCTGCAATATTTTCTTCTGAACATTCACTACGATGGTAAAACGATTTTCTCTTCCATATTCTGTGCGAAATTTTCTTGCAACTTCTGCAAAACTTTCCCCAAAATTAAAATAATTTTTAACAATAAAGACGCGTTGTTCAATTGTGTATCGCTCCATAATTACTAACCGGAATGTTACTACTTGACAGCTGACAAAAATTCCAGTGCACTCTAATGCAAAAAATTAAAATGGCGGCAAATTTAAAAGTAACATTCAAATTTATGAACACCCTGTATATTTGAGTGGGATTACAGAAAAGTATGAATTATATTTTGATCACAGGAAATAGTTGAAGTGAAAGGAGGATATTTTAAAACCATAATTCAAAGGCACGAGTGTTCCCAACTTCGCACACTGGCTCCTTGTTCCTTCCCTGGTCCTTCACGAAGCTTATTTTCATATATTTTATTTTGTAGTAAGTGAAGAGGTAATAACGTACTATTACTTTTCTAGTTTTTCATCAAGAGACTTTTTGTAGAAGTAGGTAGGTTTCTCGGTTGAACAAGTACCGCCTTAGACAGCTTTTTACTGTACATCACACGCAGGGACACCGTCGAAAAGAATCAATATTTCGTTTTCTCCAATTCAGATGTTTCTTCGTCGTTCATCTTGTTTCTGCCTTTAATTTAATAATAATGTGGGACGTTCAAACGGACGTTGTTTAGAAATTCCTTACTTTTTATTTAACTGTGTGTGCAGATAGGACCTTTTTAATGTCTTCTAATGGTGCGCTCAAGGTAAAATTATCGTGTCGCGAGTAGTTACTACCTCCTCTACTTCTTTTAGATAAAATACATTTTCACTTTTAAAATGTTGAAGTTGTATATATTATTAACAAGTAGAGAACACTATTAACTCATTTATACATATTTTACGAAATTAGTTTCAATCAACTCTAGAAATGTATCTTTTGTGATAATTTTAATTTCCTGGTGCAATAAAGATTGGCCCATGGGGGGATCGAACCCACGACCTTCGCGTTATTAGCACGACGCTCTAACCAACTGAGCTAATGGGCCACTCGGATCACCGTTTTCAAGTTTACAGTCTCTTGGGGTACGTTCGTTAAGGAAAAGAAACGAACAATTCCTAGTATGTATTTTTTTTTACAAATTTGAAGCTATTGCCTATTTTTAGTAATTTTTTAATTAGAAATCATGGTCAAATTTAATTAGAATCTAAAATGCAATTATTGAGATTATGTGCACCCATTCAAACCAAAGAACATTACAAAGAACAAGTTTAAATGTAATGCAGAGCGAGTAAAAATTGCTCTGTAGGTTATCATATCATCATAATAATATAATTAGAGTTCAAAAGTTTTGCTCGCATTTTACGAAAATTTTACCGATTGCTCTCACAAATTTAGATACAAAGAAAGCGAAAGAGCAACCTCCGGGCCTAGTACTGAAGCGGAGAAGCTCCCTTTCTATTCAAGTCTTCTATGTCATAGGCTATTGCCTTATTTCTCGATCTTTTGTGGATATGGTAGATCAGAGGCACCCCCGACTTATCCTGTTTCAAACCCTTACTGGCTAAGTAGATGAATGCCTCCGGCGGAATAAAGCTGTTTCGTAGCACACTTTCATAGTAAAGGGGCTTCGGATAGAAAGCACCCGAGATCAGGTTGTTGTCGCTTTCCAATGCCCTTGCAGCACGACTGCGATACAGCTTTATGATGAAGTTGCCTATCCTGTTTATCTCAGCACTGTCGTAGAGGACATACAACTACCACACCGCTGCCAGGAGCGCTTTGTTTTCTGTATATAAGCTGAAAATACATTTTTTACAACGCATATCCTTGCTTATCCTAGAGCGTTGGGTCTTACTACTTTAAGAGTATACTATACCCGACGCCCACTAAATGTATACAGAATTTCATGAAAATCGGTGATGCCAAGGTCGTGGCACCAACATCAGAGGAGTATCTAAGAGAAAACACAAAATTGACAAAACAGATTCCTGTTGAAGTAAGAAAACACCGATTGACAACTGCGAAAATTGTTGCAAAATTAAATCTATTTGTGACAAAGAGACAATTTGACAAATTTTACACCAGAATCCAAAGGGGGCTTGCAAAAAATTAATCAAGAAATTAAGGCTGGGCGCTTAGTGTTCGCTACAATAATCCTCCAAGAATGAGCGGAGGAGGTGGCATAATGATTTGGGTAGCTTTTTCAGAATATTATTTTAGTTGATTTTATATAAATAAATAAAATAGCATATCTCATATTTCTGAGTAATTATTTTTAATTGAATGAAATTCCTTCTGAAGAAATATGAGAAAAACCTCCTCTACTGTTATTAGTTATAGAAAAAGAAGTGTGCGCCCCCGGGTGGGCTCGAACCACCAACCTTTCGGTTAACAGCCGAACGCGCTAGCCGATTGCGCCACGGAGGCGACGGACGTGTTAATTTCAGTGTATAAATTTCAGTTTTACCATTTGCTTTTTTACGTTCATTCGTACGTGTCAGCATATGACGTTTTTCACTGATTGCGGGGAAAGCGTAACAAAATCGGAAACGATGAATGATGAATATGAAAATTATTGATTTGCTAACAAAAATTTAGGAATAAATGAAGAAATTATGCATTATGCCTGTAAAGAACGAAAGAGAAAAAAATGCAATATTAGCAAATGCTTGTTGAAACTTTGTAAATCCAACTTCAAGACGGATTTAAACATTTTAATTGGATAGGTGAGAGGAAGGTGATAAAAATTTCACTTTGATTTTAAATGTAGAGCTCTAGATTTTGATTGGAAAGGGAAAAACTCATATTATGTAAATGTGTAAAATGTAAAGAAAGTTGATATGACTGTTATTTTCCATTTGATTTCTTATCTTTTTTTTGCTATACGTGCAAGAGTTACTATATTTAATATTTTATTGCATTTTATCTTTGTAAAGCTATTATTTGTTTCTATTTGATTTAATATAAATGAATGAAAATTTTCTTTTGGAGGCAAGATTGTCGTCTTATCGTCGTCTCAATAGTATTTATATATATTTGGGGTACCCATAAGTAATGTCGTTTTGTGTTTTTTTTTTAAGAATTGCTGTTACACTCAGTTTATTTAATTTTGATTGCTCAGGTGTAGACGCGTTGTGCTTTCAGCTGAGTTTCTTATAAAGAGTGTTATATACTATTAAAGTTTATAATGAATAATAAAAGATAAAATCTATCACCAAAGAAAATGAAACACCCGAGTGATTTAAACACAGATTTATTAATTTCTATTTCGGTGTATTCCGGTGATCCGGGCGCAGAATCAGCCACTTCCTGAAAAATAAGGAAATCACTAGTGAGTACAACAGACTCAGTGGGAGCTCTATTTAACCTAAGCTACCATTCACACGTTACATTTATTTATCGGCCCTATTTGGAGCGAACATACCAGCCCTCCCTAGAAGCTCGGACATACCAGCGCCGCTCGGAACGCGGACAAACCAGCGTTAATGACAACATACAGATACAGGCACTCCCATAATTACGATTAACTACTTCTACTGGCTAATCCTACTCCATCACAAAACACCACCCACCTTAATCCTTCAACACAATTTTTCAATCGAACACTATGAACAACACTATGAACTCAATACCTCGCGGATCACTAGCGAACTGAGATACTGGTGCGCTTCATCTCAACGCCAGACCTCCGCTTTGTTTACAAATCCAGCCTCCTCACATTTCCTGTTTGTTTCCTTTAATTGGGTAAGCGTGAGGTCTCAAGGAAAATCCCAGGCGACGAGGTAATTAAGCGGCACCAGTTCTAAATTCTTCCTTGTAATTGAACAAATAGCGGCTCCGACAAGAGTTATTAAAGAACTTATGTTTGTGCGGACTTTACTAATAAAGGATGGGAAAAGGGTCGCTATACTTTACTACCGTGTCTCGACGCTTTACCTTTTATTTTGAATTTTCCCTGAAAGAATAGGCGTCTAACAATATCTTTTGCGAAATGAATAACAGTAAACCTGAAGACGGTAATATTAGGCACTGTATGCTATTTCAATTTAATTGCGGGCATAACGCAATTACGGTAAAAGCGAATATCAATTTTTATTTATTCTCAATGATGAAAACAAATTGCAAAGATCTTCCATATGCAATTTACTCATAAACCGGCATAAAATGAACAATTTTTTATCCTGTCATAACGTCGTAAGCATAGTCCTTCTTTGTGTTTGATGGAATACCCACTTTGAAATACTTAATGTTGGGAAAACCGTTACTGCAGGCGTTTATTGTGGTCAGCTTGACCGATTGAAAGTGGCCACTACAGAAAAAACATCTTGCTTTGATGAAAGGTGTTATCTTTCAACATGATAACACAAGAGCACATGTTGCAAGGATTACACAACTAAATATTAGGGAACTAGGATAGAAAGTTAGTTGGTATGAAGGGGTCAAAAGCATAATGGTTGATTTTTTTGAATCCAAACCTTTGAGTTGGAGTTTGAACTTCGGAAAATGTAAGACATCATGTATGAGGGAAATCAAACATCAGATTAAAAAATTGTTTGAAATCTAAGGGGCCTCTCGAAAGCGTAAAGTTATTGTTTTGTGTTGGGAGGTATATCGTCGATGCAAATGCTAACTATCGAGTGTGAAAAAACGCGTTTCTTAATTTTCGATCTATAACAGCTGCTTTAGAAATAAAGCGGCCTTCAAACATTTATCAAAGCACACCTGAAAATAATTATGAAAATAGTTGTTGTATGAGTTGATTTTAAATTATATTTTTAGAAGCTTTTTTCTTAGGTTTCCTGAAAAGAAGTGATTTTTAGATTCGACAGTTAGCATTTGTATCGACGGTATGTTTAAAAGCATAAGTTACGAGCCCTCAAGTAGTGTCAGAATTTTAAATGTATGTCTCTTGTAGTAATTGACTGTAAGTTTATCGTTCTAAAAAGTATTTCGCCCCCGGGTGGGCTCGAACCACCAACCTTTCGGTTAACAGCCGAACGCGCTAGCCGATTGCGCCACGGAGGCTGTGGTTCGTCGCTGCCATCAATGTATTAATATTTCTGTATAGATTTGTAAGTTTCCTTATCAATATATTAGTTTTTCTTATCAATTTATTAAGTACTCTAATCGTGTGCTTGCCGAACACTTGTTAGTGAATTACGTCAGATAAAATTCGAAGCACTTGTCAGTAGAGTAGTAGCAAATTCTTTCATGTGATGTGTTCATATTTAAAGTATGACGTGGAAAATTATAATATTCTCCTTATGTTTTAGAGCATTTTTCTTTTTATAATTATATTAATACAATTACTGTGAGTAGCTTTGTAACTCAACCAGCTAAGACGGTAACATGCAGCAAGAGGAAGAAGGAGGGTTGCCAGATGGCCCATTAGCTCAGTTGGTTAGAGCGTCGTGCTAATAACGCGAAGGTCGTGAGTTCGATCCTCCCATGGGCCATTTGGTGGTATTCTTTTGTTGTTCTCTCAGCAATTCTAACCCCTGAAACAGAATGAAGTTAATGCTGTATTCAGACGCCGGGGTCGAGGTCAACTCCTAGTGTGACCGGAATAATAAAACAAGAAGACGTTTATAATAAAATTTCATTTCATTTCAGTGCAGATATATCGCGATTGCAATAGAAAATTGAGTTAATGTGCAGCACATAGTGCGAGAACTACTACTTGCGATTGAAATAAAATGTTTACGAAGTAACTTTAAACTACTTAATTTAATGTTGAGAAGCTTTCTCTCTGAGCGCTAGACATTGCTCCATTCAACCCTTTTCTATTCCTACCAAAGATTTATTTTCTTGCCTATGTTTCCAGGTTTGTAAAAGTTTATTCGCCCCCGGGTGGGCTCGAACCACCAACCTTTCGGTTAACAGCCGAACGCGCTAGCCGATTGCGCCACGGAGGCTACATTTTGCCGTTTTAAATGAGGTAATGCCTTCTCTTCAAGCATTAGTTAGTCAATACTTACTTATCATAAAATGAATACTTATCGGGGTCAGAATTCGCATAACTCGTGGCGTGAGTAACGTGAAATTAAAACGTACTGTGCTTGTGAAAGTGAGATCTGAGAAAGTGATCATCTGAGAAATCTTTTTTTTCGTGTGTACTGGTACAAAAAAGAATTTAAATTTTCAGCAGTACTATACAAATAACGAGATGTATGATGAACACGATATA
Organism: Dasypogon diadema; assembly: GCA_006980735.1. Taxonomy (NCBI): domain Eukaryota; kingdom Metazoa; phylum Arthropoda; class Insecta; order Diptera; family Asilidae; genus Dasypogon; species Dasypogon diadema. Next base: position 53,617 of record QYTT01094512.1, read on the forward strand.
GTATCTAAAAATATATGTATTTTTCTAAAAATGCTGAATATTTGTCATATTTAATTCGGAGAGAGTCGAGCAATTGCTTCAGATTCTAATACACCAGAAATAAGTGGTGTTGCCAGAGGCCCATTAGCTCAGTTGGTTAGAGCGTCGTGCTAATAACGCGAAGGTCGTGAGTTCGATCCTCCCATGGGCCAAACGCTACTTTTGTTGTTTATTTCTATTTAGTTTGTTCTACTTTGAACACGAGGTGTAAGAGAATGGAAAAGCTTCTCGGCTTGTCTAGAAGAGTGTTAGGTAAAAAAACTTCTAAAAAAATTATATTGGAAATTTTAACGAATGAAGAAAAATTCCTTTTATATGTCTTTGATATATATAATCTGATAGAGTCTGCTAGAGTCGCGTTTTGTCTGTTATAAGATGTTGACTTAAATAACACAGCCTGGTTCGACATCTTAATATGATATTCCTAAATGTTACATTTTTTTCAGGAGCTTTTAGAGGAGTACCCCTTGCATTAAAGGTCGCAAGCACAAACACTGCTAATGGCCAGCAAATTAGATGTATATTGGATGCAGTTCGTATATAATGTTATTCTGTAAACTAAAACATATTTTTTTCTTTTACTTCTCGAAGGATATTAAAAACATTGGTTTTTGGAGAAGAAATCATTAAAGCCGCGGATCAAATACGAAGCCCTTTTAGTTTTTTGAATTTAAATTCAGAATCCACAAATCAATTTTTCTAAAAGTTTTTATTTATATTGTAAAAATTTTCTTCAGTATTTCTTGTGGCATCAGCGGATTTCTAAGTACATTACCATAAAACGGGGTAACTTTGCCGTACTTTTAGAGTATCCTTTTTATATATATCTTCCTATAAATTAAAATTAATTTATATATGTATCACTTAGGGTCCTCTATAACAAACTGTGGAATTTAGCTATAATACCTCGTACCAAATTTTTAACGTTTCAATCAAAGTTGATTTAAAAAACAAGAAAATCTATTCGGGGTAACTTCGCCGTTATGTAAACAAAGTGGAAAAGTTAAAGACACTTCAAATTTCGATCATAAATTTAAAGAAAAATGAATAGATTCCTCAAAAGACTAATAAAGAAGACTGTTGCTCTAAAATTATAAAGAAAAATAAAACAAAATACATAAATTTTTCCATTACAATTTTTGTTGTCCTTAGAAAATTCAATGTTTTGTCCTTTCCTATCCAAATAATCTTGAAGAGTTCTCTCTGGGATTTTTGCTTACCTGAGACACAGGTAAGCCCTTCACAATATTTTCTAAAGTTGCGTTCAAGGCAAAACTGTCGTAGCGCTGGTAATTTCTACCGCCAATTCTCTCTCGGCCAAACCAGAGTGTCCTGAGAATCAAAAGTACACTTAAGCATCACTTTTCTTGATGCATTTTATGTTGGACGAGAGAATTTTGTGTTTGTAGATACATTGTCAGTTGTGAAATACCCGAAATATCCTTTATTTACATGTGTATTAGTGTGATGCAGCTCGTGAGATAGAAATAATTTTTGAGGCAAATGTGATGACAGTCACGACTCGTTCCTTGCCTAAAAAACCGGTTTGTCTATTGGTCATGTCTACAAAGTGTGCGAAGGCACAATGTCAAGTAACTTCTCTTGTATCCTTGATGTTTTCACAACAAATGCTCGAATATAACTGAATGGCGAGGTCACCCCTGAGCGGTGAAGTTACCCCGTTTTATGGTAGATCCTTTTTGCTTATTCAAGAAGATAGAGCTTCTATATATATCACAAAGTCAGAAAGTATTGCTGATTAACTGAAAATTTAAAATTAACGTATTTGCTTGCCCCAGAAGATCGATTCGTGAAAAATTGGATAATAGAAATCGATTTTTACTGGGTCGATTAATCGATTAAAATTAAACAAGATTTAGGATTTCATCAACGTTTGTTTGAAGAATATGCTCGGAGAATTAGCATAGAATTGGTTCTACATGATTTCTTAATTAACTTTTTGATTTCTTCTCTTATCCAGGAATGCTTTCGCAGCGTGGAAATTCTTACAGGAATGCTGCAATAATTTGCAACTCATTTCGATTGGCGCAATAAACTTGCTGTTATGCTTGATTCAATACTTTTTCACGATATAAATGTTTATAATTATTTTGACTACTTTTTCACAACACCACAACTCACCGCCGCAACTAGGAACCGTACCGAGCAACTCCCGACTCCTTTGCTATCTCGAAAAGGACTGCCAGTTCCTTTAATCTCTCACAATTTTAACCATTTGCGCCTACCTGTCCTGGCGGTTTATTACGGTCACCACTTGGGATTTTTGGCAGGAAATTTTTATGTCGAATATTTTCTTCTATTATCAGATTCTAATAAACTCGGCGACTGTGTGTCGGACAAAAGTAATTAAGTAATATGAAAGGGGCTGCAAGGATAGAGATTTTGAATTGGAGGATGCCGACATATTAGGAACGGATGTGTGGCAATAAAGTTAAATAAAAATGAGTTTCTCATATTTCTCAGGGCTTATGTAAATTGTGTAATTATTTTTAGTACTGAGGAAAAGCTTAATGCTTCTTAAAATAAGTAATATTTATTTCTAGGCTATTAGAATTGAATAGCGAGCAAAAGAATTAGTTAATAGATTTGCTTAAAAAAATTTTTAGAGACCGGTGTTGCCAGCGGCCCATTAGCTCAGTTGGTTAGAGCGTCGTGCTAATAACGCGAAGGTCGTGAGTTCGATCCTCCCATGGGCCAATTGTTTTTATCTTCAAACAAAATATAATTATCACAGGTCTTGACACTTAAATAAAAATTACTTGCTTGTATGCTCGTTTATAAATTCAGACATCATTAGGAATATATTCTTACAGTAGAGCTTCGATATTTCAATCATCAAAAAAATTCACGCTATGTATTCCAAATTATTTAATTATCCTCAGTTAGAATTTTGACCTAACTCGTAATATAGTCATACTATTTCTTAAAAGTCAATACAGATATTAGATTTCGTTCTTTTTGTAACATGCTACCTGATGACGAAGATGAGAATATGATATAAAACATAAACAACACTCTTGGTTACCTTCATCTCTAAAAGTAGATTATACAACAAAGGCTTTTTATTTTCCAATATTTTTTAATGGTAATATTTTGTAGCTCCTCCATTTTTATGCACAACGTCACAAGGTATGACACAAATTTTGGGAATTGGTTGAAGATTTTCAATGGGTGCAATAAAACCTTGTCTGTTTTTCAAACAGTCTTCCTTTTTTTATGAATTTTTTGTGATAGCGAAGTGATTATTAAAGGGTAAATTAATATTCTGTTCAGACAAGTCTTTTGTTATGCGGATTATTTTCAAGTTGTGATGCATATTTGCATTCACATTCGGATCTTTTCCGATTAGCATGTTTTACTTACCTCTACACAGTCCTTTTGGTAGCCTGCAGAGGCTGTTGAAGAAGCCTTCGTATTATGTTCATTCATGGACATTTAAGGCGCTTTAGACAATACTCTTTTTAGTTCAGTAACCAAAGAAAGAAGCATTAAGAATAGTGTTGAGAAACGTAGTATAATGGTTACCTGGAATGGCGAATTTACAAGTATTAGGTTCAGTAGCTGAGGTCTTCTCCCTATTATATTGGTTCGTGGTTGTAAATGAACAACTAAACTTAACCCAAGAAGCTGGTTTTAATTCCTAAGGTTATGCCTGTACCTGCATAAAGCAAAACTTTCGTCCATTTTTGCTGGAGGTCACGCAAAGTACAACACTGCTAAGAATAACACTGGTAAGAATAATTGAGGGATGCAAAGGGTGGGGGAAACACAGCCTCCGTGGCGCAATCGGCTAGCGCGTTCGGCTGTTAACCGAAAGGTTGGTGGTTCGAGCCCACCCGGGGGCGAATACATTTTTGAAAACTCAAATATTTTCGCAAAACTTATAAAGGGTATTATATTCTCTCAGTTTTTGCTGCTTCCCGATTTCTTTCTTCGTTCGTGTCTCGTACATTTGCACTATGTACAGGGTGTCCGGGTAATTAATCCATTCATGGTATACCAATCGATTCCTGGAGGTGTCATGATCAACGTTTGTTCGGAGAAACCCCCCCCCCCCCCCCCCCCTCACAAAATGGCGTCCAAAGATTTTATGTCCGTTGAATGGACCTTGCAAAATCCTTATGATTCCTCACAAGTCCATCACAGGATAACGACCAAGGATTCATTTGAAAGAGGCTTTCTAATGGTGCCTTTCTTGTCTCGACCGGTTGTGTCCTTGAAAAGGTATTCAAGGTCAAAGTTGATAAAAGTGAATTTTTTGGTAAAATTTAACTGACACATGACCAAAAATTTCAATTAACGACAAAATTATCATTCTTCAATTTTGACCTTAAATAACATTTCAAGGACACAACTGATCGGGACAAGCAAGGTACCGTTGGAGAGCCACAAGTGTTCTCTTTCAAATGAATCCTTGGTCGGTATCCAAATTTATAAATTTCGGGAATTGCCACTGAGATAAATAGAATCGGGGTATTCTTTCCAATTTATATTAGCTGAAATTTTGTTAATAAATTGGTATCAAATGTGCGATTTCTGTCTGACTATAAAACAAATACTTGTATTTATAAGATGTTTTCTGTTCTTAATTATTAATTAATTTATTTTATTATTATTAACATTTTCAGCAACAAAATGGGTACACCGCGCTTATTAATTTGTTACCAATTTTGCTGCTTATTGGTCTTTCTATGATGTCGTCATTTTTCATATCGGACCCGATTTACAGTCTTCAGCCAAGCCAGTAAGAAAAATGTTGCCGCTCAAATTATAGGTACAATTACATTTAAATAATTTAATATTTTTAGTAAATATTCAGTACAAAGGAGAACAAATTCACTGAAGATCCCATATTACGTCAAAGAGAACTTTCATGCTGAATATCAGGGATCTGTTGGTAGATTGGAAGCATCTGTTGAAGAGGAGTACATGAATCATTTAAGACTTTCATGTAGTCGAGAACGAAATTACAGTAAGTATTTTTTTCTCCCCATATTTCTGTTAATGAAAGTAAAATCCTAATTTATTTTTATCAATTTTTAATAGGGGAGTCAATGTTATCCAAAGCTCGAACGTTTGCTGATCGTGAACTTTTCAAAAAGGCGCAAAATATAAATACGCCATCATGTGATACTCTTCAAAAACTTTTAACCACATAGTCAGACTATACAAGGACTTAAATACGTTTAAGTTTATTTATTAAGAAAATTGCCCTGTTATCGAGTTGGATTTTGTTGTTACTTTTGGACCATACTCTATTTATTTAATTTTTGTAATTTCCTTCTGTATATCCCCGGGTAGCTTTTAAATTTGCTTAAATCACCACTTCTTAGTCATGGAAAGTAATTAAGTCAAATATTCTAAATATACATTTTATTTACGGCGGAGAGAATATTGTGTTTAAATTACAACAACCAAATTACTTACAGGCATGTCGAATTTTATCACATTCTGGGCTATGTCGTTGATGTGGAATTATGCCTCCAGTTGTCTGGAGTTCGCTTCCAAAACGACGATAACCGTAGGAATACTTTTTCAATTTCATCCCGTGATTTGTGGCAGGATAACCATGCTAGCTCTATAAAATAAAGAGCTCAAATATATCGTTAGGTTGAGATGCAATCAAATGTACACAATCGAACCCTAAGCTTTTCCCCTAAACATTCGAAAAAACTCCTGGTTCACATTCGTATAAAAAAAATTTTCTGTTGGGAACAAAGTGTTTCAAGCATCTATCAACTTGACATCAGCCCTATAAACCTTAACACAAATTAAGGAGTCTCATCAAATCATAACGGAACAATTTTCTAAGGCTATACCTACTTAGCTCACGCAACGTGGATAGTATAATATAATTTCATCTAGTAACAATAAATACACGAAAATCAATAAAAATGACTTTCAAGAAACGAAATGGAACTTTCTGCGCTTGGTAACTTATTTTCAAATCTACTTATCACCAGAGAATACACACGTGGAACTCGTCACAAGTGAGTTGGGAGCCACAAAAAATAAACAAAACAAATATATCTTGGGGAATTGAAGCCTAAACGACAAGAAATCTACTGAGTTGAAAAAGGGTGACTGGTAAAGGATAAAATGACTTCAACTTCAGGGTGAATGGTTTTCTTTTAATGAGACTACGTTACTACGTAACGTTGACCTGTAGAGGAAATTTTTTGTACGTTTTGGTGGCAAGTTTTATACCTGTCCATTATTAGAGATAGATGGAACTGAAATTTCTACACACGCATTTCAAAGAATGGAGGAGGAAACAAAAAGTTCTGCGAGAACTTTCAGGTGTGATTGTTGCGTTCGCAATCACTAAAGTGAGTGATATAAGGAAAGTTTTCAAAGGTATTTAGGGAATTTATAGTCTTAAACACATTCGCATTTCTGGTATTGGGGATTGGGGGTATTTGGGTATAGGCGGAAAGTTGTTTTTGTCCCATACAAATGCAAAAATAACGTCTTAAGATGCCCCACCAAAATAAATATATACTAAATTTGAAATCTGTTCTACTTTGGGAAGTTTGGAATAAAATTGCTTCGAAGTACGAGGTAATAATGCAAAATTGATAAATAGATTTTGTGACTAATTATTACTTGAATAAGAATTTAAAAAACTAGATTGTTAATGCGTACTTCTGCGGAAGTTTTGAACAGCTAGTTGACGATATTAAACACACGGAGGTATACTATAGCTGTGTTTTTTTTTTGCTACAAGATCTAGATCTGTGGGCAAAAATGATCGGGATCTTGTTGAAATTAGTTTTATACGTTGGCACTGCTAATAATCGTTATCAATTTTTCGCAGCTGACAATTGTCAAACCTTATTTTATTTTATTGAAAGTAATAAGTTACAATATTTCAATATTCTTACTTTTTGCAATACTTATAATCTGATATCATCCATGTTTGTTCACTTTTGAGGTCATGTTATAAATTTGACAAACCCAAGTACCAACATCTTAAATTAAAAACTTGCGCCTATATGTGAGAGGTAGAACTTATTTAAAAATCTTTAAAGATCCACATAGATCCAGATGTCAGCCATCTGAAGGAGTGGGCTGATTTAGTTCATTTTCTGCCAGGATATTTAGGTTTTACTGAAGTACTCGTGTCACGAATTTTATCCATCTACTTCAAAGCGTTCTCGTTTTAGAAGGAAAATATCGATTTTTTTATTTGATAATGCTGGAGGTTTCATATGGCAACCCTATGGAGGCGTTGTACAAATTGGCTCATTTACTAACTCGATATTTCAATTTTAATAAGCTATCTCGGTACCAAATTTCA
>QYTT01094513.1:25909-37510 GCA_006980735.1 Dasypogon diadema
ACAACGCAGAACAACGGAGAACAACGCTCACCTAGGACAACGCTCGGATAGGACAACGGGAGAAGGCGGACGGTGCTTGTTGAGAGAAGAGGAAGGCAGAAAAACTAGTGAGGAACTCCTTAAAAGTCAGAGTATAATTTTCAACCTAAAATACAAATCAGTGTGAAATTCTTCTTATCCTAAAATAAAAGCAGTGAATTAACTAGAAGAAAAGTTAATTGTCCTCTCTGCCTCCCATTCCCTAAAAAACCAAGAAAGATACCACATGAATATGCATACACTACTATACATTCCCAACATCAATGAAATTTAACACAGGGATGTCATTGAAAATTCATGAAATACTCTTTGGTACACTAACTTTTCATTAATTCATTCATGGAAATGCAAGGATAAAAATAAGGTTTCATTTAAGTATTCAATTTTTTTTTTTACTGCCGTTCTACTTTGTTCCTTTATTCTTATAAGCATAGCTCTCATATGCTCAAAATTAAGAAACAAACACGACGAACCAAAAATCGTAAATTTCTCTAGTGCAATACCTTCTGCATTATCTTAACATTAACAGTCCCTTTGAATTACTATGTCATTGATGTTAGCGACTTGTATTATTCTTCGATGAAATTATTCATTATCGCGTACATCAATTGCTCCTAGTGGGATTATTATTAAAGGTATTCGAGTGATTCTTCGCTGACCTCGACGCCCCTTTTCATATCGAGCATTTGCTTGTAGGTTAGCTGCTCCACGCTACCTGTAACAGCCAACCTCCTGCTCGCCAAGGCCGGACATTCGCATAGAATGTGCTCCGCCGTTTCAGTATCCTCTAGACACAGGTTGCACGTATCATCCTCCAGGATCCCCATCCTTTTGAGATGATGTCCGAAGCCATCGTGTCCAGTAGTCAAGGAAACTAACCAACGGAGAGTTCCTCGCTCCATGCTTAGAACTCTCCTTTTGGTCGTTCCACACGACAGCCTAATTGTTTTCTTAGCCTGTCTGCAAGTTGTCATACTATCCCATCGATTTTGATGTTCCTTTATGACCCAATTCTCGATTAGGGCTTTCACCATTCCCCCACCAACGGCAGAGAAAGGTTCCGGCCCTAGGAACTCCATAACCGAACCCTGCTTTGCTAGGGCGTCAGCTTTTTCGTTCCCATCGATCCCAGTGTGTCCTTTAACCCAACAGAGTGTTAACTCATTTACTGAAGCACACTCGTTGAGCTTCTGCACACATTCCATCGCCAGGGATGAAACCAACTCCGTCCGATCCATGCATCTGACCACCGCTTGATTGTCCAGTGCAATGAGGATTTTACTTCCTCGCACCTGACCCTCTTTTAAGTAGTCGAACGCACGAACCATCTTCCCAGGCTAACATAGCAGGACAAGTCCAGGTCTTCAGAGAATATCCTCGCACCTGCCCTGCCGTTAATCATAGATCCGTCCGTGAATATAAAAATATCCCCGCGTCCCTTTTCTGGGAGCGATCCGTCAGCAATAAGGGTCTTATGAAACCTTTCGGTTACCCTGACCCTCTTTATCCTGTCCTTGGGCATTATGAGTTCCCTAATCCCTTTTACGTGATCCAGAATTCTTCTATGCCCATACACAGTCGCTGACGAGTACCATGTACCGTCCCTCTGCATCCTGAGAGCCGATTTCACTGCGCCTTGTAGAAGTGTAGGACATTGGCAGTTAGTCAGTTACACTCTAGGGCTGGTCGACTCTGCTAATAGAGTCGTATGAAAGCCTCTCTAGATATGAATCTAGCAAATCTAGCGAGTAGTGACATAAATTAGCCAGTAATATTAGAATGGTACAAGAAGCTTCCTATAGATTTCTTTACTATTAATGAAAGGTAGTATGTGCTAATCGTAGTGGGTGCTTTAACATCATATTTTTTAAAAGAGGGATGTAGTAGTATTTCAAGTTCTTAGACAGCATATCTGATAAACTGTAGGATAGACCAAGTTCTACCAGAAACTGACAGGAATGGTTTCAGAATAATAGACTTCGCCGATTTCAATGGGTCGCTCGCAGTTCTTACTTACCTGATTGTAAGAACCACAAGGCTAACTCGAAAAATTCAGGAGAATTATGTGCACAAATCGAACAATTATGATTGACCGAGGGCATTTTTCATGCAGATGGGAAATTCTGTATAGGAGCGAAATGCGATTCGAATCACCTCCTCTTAATTTTCTGTGTTGGTGATGGTTGCCTTTGGCTTATATGCCAAGAATAGTAATAGTAACAATCATCAACACATTAAAACTAGAAGATCTAGGCTATATTTCGAATAAATTTTAAATCAGTTTCAAATCCTAAAAATGTATAGTGGAGCAAGAGCTCCACCAGGCGTCTGTTATTTGATTAGAAATGGAACTAGAATTTAATTTAAAATCCGTTTTGAGGAATGTAGCTTTAAAAAAGTATAAAAAAATATGACACATTTGCTTTCTCCAAAGAATAAATTAGTATGAGTCTTGATAATATGTTGATCACAACACACTTCAAAGACGGAATAACAAAACCGGTCGTGAAACTACAATTTTGGGAATACTACAATTTTTTAATGACATTTATAAAATAAGATAAGAAACTTGATCGTAAAATCACCGAAAGATCACCATTTGATGAATTGCCGCCAGATGCTTCTTGCATGGAAACTGGTAATTTAGTACTTTTGCAAGCAAATTTTTTTATGTTGGAGTTCTTACAGAGAGAAGTAAAGAAAATGAAGAATAATACGATGTCCTTGTAACTTTCAAAAATATAAATATAACTATAAAACAAGAATATATTAAGGAGATTTGCGATTGGGAAGAAATTTGGCAAAAAATGCTTCAATTAACCTTCAAAGGAATGATCAGGAGATAGAAAGCCTTCTGTGAAATCCGTACCAATTGTGAATTCGCTTTTTAGAACTTTTATATCGTAAAATTGTGTATCGCAGTGCCGACCAAAATTACTAATTTTGCATGATAAAATACGTGAATTTTAAGGAATTTTAAAAACTGAAATATATTCTTCAAAATGCCAGATACATAATCAATGCTGCTTAGCAGTATGCTAAGGAATTCATAATCCTATCTTATTAAACGAGCTATATTTGTATATATATGTATTTGTAATCGCGTTCTCGAAAACGGCTGTAAGGATTTCGATAAAATTTACATGGGAAAATTCGTTTTCACGAGCAAGCTCGGTCGCTCAAGTAGGTACTTTATTTTATGACTTGATGACATTCTTTACTAAGCGTTGTCATCACAGTCTCCATAACTTCGTCGAGTCTGAGGTAGTTGCGTTGGAAATCTCGAAGGCCTTTGACAGAGTTTGGAATTCGGTCTAAAGCTAAACTCCCAGCATTTGGTCTTGATCATTCTCTTCTTACCTGAATTGGAAGTTTCCTTTCTGATCGTTCCATTTGTGTTACTTTGGGCGCTGTCATCTCCAACGCCAATGACATCAATGCCGGCTGCCGTATTGTCCCCATTGTCTTTCTACTCTTTATGAATGACCTCTTATCTCTTGCTACCAATCCAATTCACAATTCTGCAGATGACACAACCTGTGGGTAAGATCTAGACTGCTTCTCCAGAATTCTTCTCCGCACTCACACACTACACAATTCTTCTTTAGGAAGGAAGTTAAAAAATTCAAGTATATTCTTCTTTAGGAAGGAAGTTAGAATCCAAAGTATACAACTATCGTTTAATTCAAAGATTAAATTACAAGAATAAGTTTTTCTTTAAAAATGGCTGTCCAGGTGATATGTGATTAGTTTCAAAGTTTTAAGAAGACTGAAAAATATTTTCATTTATTTTTAAATAGAAAAATCATCAGGACGCCTACGTTGAAAAGGATTAAAAAAGGATCTGAATCAAGTGCCTAGTTACTAGGTGCTCATGTACTCAAAATGCTAAACCTTACAAATGTTTAAAATCACAACCAAACTATTGAACGGATAGCCGCGAGCCGCCACAAACCCTTCACTTCACGTACTCCCGTGGTAATGTCACTGATAACAATCGAGCATGCATTATTGGATCATTTGCCCGTGGTAATGCCACTGATAACAATCGAGCATGCATTATTGGATCATTTGAATGGGACATTAAAAGAATTCTCGCCTGGAGCTGGACGAGTCGCGTCACGTTCAATGTATCCAAAACTCAAAGATGTCTAATTTACCTTAAAAAAATTCCGAATCCCTCTTCACCTCTCTTCGTCAATTAAATTCTGCTAACTTGAACATCTTAGGGGTTCAGGTATCCAACAAATCTTAGTTGGATGGACTACATCTTTGCTATTGCAAAGAATGCGATGAAGTGGCTGAGTTTCCTGCGTCGTTGCAAGAAATACTTTACTCCATACGTCCTAGCTCTAATCTGCAAGACTCATACCATACATTAAGGATCTTCGGAAGATATTGAAGCAGACCTCTGCCTCTGGGTTCTTTTTCGCCCCTCTGTCAAAATTCATCTTAGCCGGTACGTGTCGGAAGGATCCTAGGCAGTACTTTGAACTCGACGTCCCTTGTTATTTCGAGCATCTGTGGCTGTTGTCATAGGTTGCCCCATGGGACAGGGGGCAACCTATGCAGCTACTTTCGTGCTCGTCAGAGCCGGACAGTCGCACACAATTGCTCCGCCATCTCAGTATCCTCCAGGTATAGTTTGCATGTATCAGCCTCCACGATCGCTATCCTTTTGGTGTGATATCCGAAGCTACCGTGCTCAGTAGTAAAAGAAACTAACCATCGGAGTGTCTGTCTCTCCATGCTTAGAATTTTTCTTTTGGTAATCAGGCCCAGGCTTGAATTTACTTCAGATATTTGGGCAGGGGCAGGACATACTGCGTTACCGGCGTTGGACAAAGTCCATAAAAATTGGCCATGATGCGATTGCTTCTAAAATCCATTCCCGGGAACACAGACGCAATGTCGCCTGTTTAACGATCTTTTATGGCTACTTTAAGGAACATTGCTCCAACAAAATCTCTAGCCTGATTCCTTGTAGATTATTCTCTATGCGTGATACTCGCGCTTCAAGCCGTCTTTATCCGTTCGTCTTTGAAACAAAATCTAACAGTAAAATTCAGAGAATCCTTTTTAATCCGAACTATACGAATGTGGAACACACTACCATCTTCTATTTTGCCCCAGGACTATAGGCTGTAGCGACACCTTTCCCTTTCTACTTTCCTTCCCGCCAACGATGTGCTATCGAACCATAAGGTATCTCCTGAGCTTTGGCTTCACAGTAAAAAAAATTCCAGCTTGAGGAGATAGTTGTTGGTAGCAGGCTATGAGGTTTATACAAGCATGCCAGATAAACTTCAAAGTCCTTAGAGCAACCACTGAAACCACTTTCTTATTTGGATTTTTATAAATAAAGTAAGAAGAAAAATTTATTGTTTTAATATAAAGCTTTTCGTCGCACGATAGCGCCCTGGGTTATAATAATGCCTTACAACAAAGGAGCTAACTGTGTTTTGGGTATCCAATGGCTCGGTAGCTGGTCTAAAAGTCCGTGTAGACCTTTCTTGTCTATTGCTTACAATTCTATTTCAGAATAATCCCTAAGTACTGGACACTCTCCGTTAGTCCTAATCGTATAGAACAAATAAAGAGGGAGACTATTAGGGAGATTTGTTTTTGAATTCAGTTTCCGTCGTCTGAGTGGTAAGAATAAAATTATCCACCTAGGTATTAGATTGCATGAAGCTTCCCTTAGGAGAATGCTTATATTCTTTGCGGAGTAGGTGGCCGTCTATTAAATGGAGATGAGATGTCCCCGTGAGGCTTTCCACTGTGAATTATTCCTTAAATAATGAGTAGATTTCATTCCTCTTTTCGGGAGGTCATTTTTGGAGGCACTTTCTCTGCATAAAGATACTCCCAGAGTTGATTACTTAAAATTAAAACGTTTCTCAATGAAGTGCGGTTTTCACAGATTTCTCTCCTTCTGTTGGTATGGAAATCATCATTCGCAATTCTCAGATACGCACTACATGATTTTCTGTTATGTAACAACCTCTACCAGTCTTAGGAAAAATGCCCATAATGTCGGTTCTGGGTTTGTCTTATTAGATTTGCTGATTTGTACGTTGATTGAATGATGGCATCTGTTATTGAAAAATTGAATCTTTAACTGCAATAGTTAAAACTATGGATAGGTAGCTAGACTGGCAACGCTGACCATGGGAGTTGTCGACCTTAAATTTGTTCGCTTACGAAAAAATGGATGTGAGTAGGAGCGTTGAACTCTTAAGCAAAATAAAAGGTCGTTCAAATGATTTCTCTTATTAATACACTATAAAATAAGGGCAAAGTCAACTTCTTTATTTTGTTTCCCCTGTAAAAGCAAACCTCATTTTTAGAACGGATTTAGCAAAAAGAACTAATGGTGAAAATTGATGTTAGTTAGTAGTCTGCTGAAAAAATAGCTTAATATCTTTGAGAAAAAATTGAAGTACAGATTTTTGGGTGAAACTTTCAGTTCCTGTTTAGGTAGTGCAAAAATACAAACAATTTCGAGCCAATTGTGGGTAATTTTTTCTTGTCGAAGGCCATTAAATTTGGAAGAATCATCAAAACCCATACTCCCCGAAAATCTTGAAATGCCAAAATTTTATTGCAAATTTGTGCGCCACCTCACCATAATGAGTACTCCGTTTTGCTATGAACAGGCTTGAAACGTTAATTACAGCCAAATAAAAGTAAAGAGGTGCTAAATTCAAAACAAACTAGAAAAAAGTCAGAAGTGTAAAAAGTCTGATGCTTAAGGGGTCATTAAATGCCAGTCTTATCGAGAAGAACATATTCGACACAGCTATAAGTTGGTCGATTTGCGCAAATCATTTATCTACAAAACTTCTACTTTTAGAACTGGTTTCTAGCTCCTCTCAACCAAGCATATCTGGGGTTTTGACTTTTTTTGCAGAGGTCTTTCGGCTGGTGCTTCGTGGGTAGGTTCGTGTGTACCTTAAAAAAATTTATAATGGCACAAAAAATAAATAACATTCTTTAGGTGGCCGAATCAGGTAGAAGATGTACTGAACAGGTTGCCGAGGTATCGCAATGAAAACGAGTTTCGCGGCAAGAATTTTCAAGAATGGTTTGGACAACTATGGCAGGCTGCAGACATTTCGGTATACACTAATAATATCGGATGATTTACCGTGATACAGACGGCTGGTCACCAGTAAAAGTGATTTCATTAAGCGTATCTCACTTTTTTCAGATAAACATGCGTTCATCTAAGGCTAAGCGATGGCGATGCGTTGACTTGCCATGCCACGAGTATTTGCCTTCTGTGTTTTGAGGTCGACTTTCGATTTTTGACTTGATGAACTGCCGGTTTTGGGAAAATGAAAAATATCGCGAAAATCACACTTCCTCCAAAAATGACTCGCATTTATTTAGGTGAGAAGGGAGAGCTTTTAATGATAGATTTCGTGACTGTTGCTACCTAGCATAGAAACAATTTTACTCGATGACACACATTTAATTTTTGTGCAATTTTTGAATAACTTATGGGTACGAATCCGCTGACACCACGATTCAGAGGAAGTTACTAATAAGCCTGTTGCTTTTTGACCGGTTACGTTCAGCTTTGTTTCTTTTTGCTTTTTAATTCCATTTGCGTCGTCTAATATTGTTACGCTAT
Source organism: Dasypogon diadema (assembly GCA_006980735.1). Classification (NCBI taxonomy): domain Eukaryota; kingdom Metazoa; phylum Arthropoda; class Insecta; order Diptera; family Asilidae; genus Dasypogon; species Dasypogon diadema. The sequence goes on from QYTT01094513.1 coordinate 33,588, forward strand.
TGTGAACTATTGCTTTGGAATTTTTAGATGGAGTTATGTGGACTTTTTTTGTATCGCTGAATGAGCTGAATTATGGAAAATCATTGAGAGTCAATAACTCTATAGTATACTTGGAATAGTCTGCTTTGTCTGGTTTTTTAAACCGCACATGGGCGCATATTTACTCTTTTCTGAGGGAGGGTATTTTTCCCTGAATTTTTACAGCAATAATACTTATGGCAAGAATTTTCTTAGTACCTATTGTTTAGAACAGTATACTCGTACATGATGATAGTTTGAAAAGTGACATTTTCGATTTAATTTATTAAATTAGTAATTTATTTTTCAATATAATGCCCATGAATGTCAACACTTCCCAAAGTTTCTCTCATGGATCCCTTACATCAGTGGATTTCTTCGAGGTCCTCTAAATAATCATTTGCGTTTTAATCACTATTTGATCCGAATTTCTCTCCGGGCAGGAAACTTTTGAGATTCGAGAATAGATGGTAACCCAAGTTCCTGTGGTGCTTCATTGGTGTCAGTTGGATTATAAGGCTTCCAGGTGAAAAGTTGAAAGGAATTGCCTGTCGTTTCATCCAAAAATGTTTACGTAAAAGGAAGGCCAGAAAAACTCCCATGTTAGACAGGGCATTGCAGTTATTATACAGAGTGTCCCAGTTAAAGTGATTGATCTGGCATCCAGTGATAGGTCTTCATGAGACAAACAAAAAATTGTGTGGCAATTGCATGAGGAGTAGACAATTCCAACGGTTTTCGAGATAACGGCATTGAAGGTTTTTGGTTGGTTTTTAGAATTAAGGCCGTATAGCCTGGCCTAAATAATTTGTGTACAGGTCTAGGACCATATCATAGAGAGCACTACTGGCTTTTGCATAATGTCTATTCACTCTTACTCCTCTTCCTTCAGGAGCTACGAATTTTTAAAATGAAAATTTTGGATTTTTTGCCCTTTTTTCGTATAAATTCGCAAATTTCTCGAAAAAGCTGTAATTAACATGCATTTTTATTGCATAATTTGGAATCCCCATAAACTTCTGCAATGTTTAAATTCATTCAACTAAAGTTGAATGGTTATAGGAGGGACATGAGTCGCCTAATGAAGGTAGAATCTTTTCATGGGCTTCCTTCACTAAAGAGAGAATTGTACCACAAGGCAAATCCCAATTTTGTCATTTTGCATTGTCAATCGAACCTCTTGTTTTGAGATGTTTCAAAAATTCGAAATTCATAACTGATTGTATTTTATTTTCCAACCCTTCCTACTTTCCTTTCCCCCAAGACTGTGCTATAGCGTATCCCCTGAGCTTTGGTTACACTGTAAAAAACATCCTATTTGTTAGCGAAAGGGAGCTAAAAATGTCTGTGCACTCACATTGAGCTTATTTTATACAGCTTTATGCTTATCATATAAAATTTCTTCCTCCATCTGTTTGTTATCTTCTTGCTGGTAGCCATATAAAATTCGGTACCTTTAAATCAAGTCGCGAAATCTCCGTGGCATTCAAATCCCGGACTTAATTATATGAATATCACCACTATCCTACACTTTAATACGTTCGAACCGGAATGAACTACCGGTGGCTTACACGAGAATTTTAAGAGAAAATTACATTATGAATCAGATACAAGATGAGGAAGTACTGTTTCCAACAGAACGCCGAGTTGAATGTATTAAACATAGTATATATCACAACTCGAATGCATGAACTCCAAAAGCTCAAACAAAGTGTCTAACAAATCTATTAATCATTCCTAGGCTTAACATATGAATCGATTCAGATTAAAGGAAAATAGCGAGGTATTCTTTTTAAGTCTCTAGCGGATTTCATCATCCAAACGCAAATTTCAAAGAAGGATGGTGAACAATTAAATTAAATCTGCCAAGAAGGTTAAATTCTTCGTTACTGAATAAATTTCTTAATTCTTGGAGGCTCTTTGTAGAGTCCATAAAGGTATGTCCAGGTGATGCAACAAATTGCATACCATTAGCGATTGCGCCAGGGAATAAAAACGCATGCAATAAAACGTGCCCTTTATTGAAATACTCAACAAATCCACATAATTTGCCTCACTTAACCTCATTCACTGGCAATCACGGCCACAAAAAATAGAAAGGCTTTCATGAGAAAAATCTAAGCTTAAAAGCTTCACGAATATACTCGTGATCGGCAGCGAATGGGTTAACCGTGCGTTTTTTAAGAAAACAATAATATTTTGAAAGTTAGTGCGTATTGAAATTGTTTATGGTGATTTATGTGACACGTGAAAACCTTCAATAAACACTCCAAATATTGGGGAAGAATTTATCGTGTCCAAAGAACATTGCTTATCAGTCGTCAGTCGATCTATGTAAAAACGTAGCCGAATCGTTAGTCACTAGGTTACCTCAGATTAGAGAAGTCGACCTTTTTTAGAAGTGGCGTAATGTATTGCAAAATAGTAAATAGAAAGGCAATAAGCATTTGCGAATATTACATTATTTTCTCTGAAAAAACATAAAAGATATAATTAGCCTTAGGCTGATTACTTGATACCCTATACCATATAAATATAATTCATCTCATGAAACTCTTCTGTACAAAACGCTAGAGTAATGGATTGCTTCATTTTCGAATTATGTCCAATAATTTGCAAATTCAATATGACAGCCCGACCAAGGAGTGGGGGGACGTGGCCTATTTTCGTTTATCCGACTCAGAGTCTCATAAAACACATCTATACAAAATTTCAAAGTGATAGATTGCTGCCCCTACGAATTATATCCAAACAAGGAGTGGGAGAATATGAGTTACATATTTTCATTTTATTGGTTAAGCATCTCATAAAACTGCTCTTTACTAAATTTGGGAGCTATACATTGTTATCTAATTTAATTATGCTCAATAATCCAAAAGTCCAATATGGCGACCTATTAAAGGAGTGGGGGATCCGTCCATTTTCAAACTCAAATCTACAAATTTTTTGAATGTAATCACCGAATTCTCTTTTCGCACGAATTTTTTTTACACGAATTTGATTTAACACGAGTTAAAACGAAAAAAAAATTCTCTTTTTACACGAATTGTTTTGTTTTAACACGATTTTCAATATTCTATGAATTTTTTTATGAATTTTTCCGAGAATTTTTCTGATGAATTTGTTTCATTCTCACTCCACATAAATATGCATTGTAACTTCGCGTTAAATTTTTCACAATTCAGTTAGATTATGTCGATTATATGCGTAAGTAAATGAGTGGGATTCCCCAAATTATGCGTAGGGTAAAGACGTACACCGAATTCTCTTTTTACAGAGAATTTTTTTGCATTAATTTTTTGAGAACGTATCTATCGTGTAAAAAGAGAATTAGGTGTATATACCAAATTTGAGCCTTCTAGCTCAAGTCTTTCGTGTATACAGACGGACGGACAGACGGACATGCTTAAATCGATTTGCTTTCACATTCTGAGCATTTGTATATAATTCATTCTGCTCTAGCATTATTCTATTCAGGTTCTCTGCGTTACAAATGTTGATCAAAACAAATATACCCTATGTATCATATAGGGTATTAAAATAAATAGATTTATTATTGCTTTATATATTTATCCTTTGTAAACTCAAAAATTTATTTGACATTAACCAGTGAGAAAAAATTTCGACAACAATGTTAGCAAAATATTCCCTTCTGACAAATACTGACACCTTACACTTCATTGTGTTATGACCATGGAAATAAGAACTAGGGAACGGCTGTAAAATTGGGGAATGTGAAGCACTTGTTTCACACACAGAAATTCTTCCACTGCAAACGCAAATGGTCAGTGCAGTATTAGAAACAAGCAGATGTGAGCGAAGGATAGACAAATTTCTTAATCCAAAAACCTTAAAACCATGTGAAGCCGAGAACACATTAGTGAAATATAACTCTGCTACCAAAT
>QYTT01094513.1:37530-55014 GCA_006980735.1 Dasypogon diadema
TAAAACTGCTCTTTACTAAATTTGGGAGCTATACATTGTTATCTAATTTAATTATGCTCAATAATCCAAAAGTCCAATATGGCGACCTATTAAAGGAGTGGGGGATCCGTCCATTTTCAAACTCAAATCTACAAATTTTGTGAATGTAATATATACCAAATTTCAGCCTTCTAGCTCAATTCTTTCGTGTATACAGACGGACGGAAATAAGAACTAGGGAACGGCTGTAAAATTGGGGAATGTGAAGCACTTGTTTCACACACAGAAATTCTTCCACTGCAAACGCAAATGGTCAGTGCAGTATTAGAAACAAGCAGATGTGAGCGAAGGATAGACAAATTTCTTAATCCAAAAACCTTAAAACCATGTGAAGCCGAGAACACATTAGTGAAATATAACTCTGCTACCAAATTCCTGAACCGGCCACCCAGACTCACCCGCTGAATAGTACTGGGTAAACGGTTCCAAACGTGAAAAGCACATACAAAGTGGGAGTTTTCTATGATTGAAAGTAGCCTAAACAAACCCAAAATTTCCAGCTGACTAAATAGCTATTGAGGTTCCTTTTGGTAAATGATAAATGGTAAATAGTTTTTTAAGGAACAACCAACCAAACTGTTTCTATATTCAGAAATCTGGTCAAAAATGTAATCATTAAAGGCCACATTCCCTAAAGCAGTTAGAATCCAAATTTTGGAATAAAAGGCAGCTTTGGTCAAAGATTTGGCAAGATTATAAATTTAACAAGAGGCATGCGAGTGTTGTAAGCCAGCAGAGCACCTCAGGCAACCCATCATCAATTCTGCCCAACATCCCACTTATGTGGAGGCAACAAGACATATTCTTACTAAGAAGAATTCAAAAATTTCTTACTCGGTCAAAATAAGGAATAGTGAACTTGTTTAGAGTGTCGGATGCGAAACCAGCAGAGTCTGTTGCACGACGGCGAAAGGTAATGCACTATAAAGTAGCCCAGACTGAAATATTTCGCAAGTCCAGGTTCAAGCAGTGTATATAGCTTTCCAAAAGAGCAGCAGGACTGCCAGGATGCACAACGTCAGCGTACATGTGAAGTTTACAGTCCTCAACTATATTTGGGAGATCATTAATATACAAGTTGAAAAGTAGAGAATTAAGATTGGATCCCTGAGGAACGCCACGCACAAGGGGCTCTTACTGTACGGTCAATAACTTAATTTCACGAGCCATATATGCATCAGAAATCTAATTAAAATAGCACGCATTGAAGTGTGTAAAAGTGCGTTACTAAGAGGATGACTTTGGTCATAGTGAGAGGACAGGATGCCATTTTAATCTGCTGAAATCGATTGGACAAAAAATTTTCAATTAGACAAAATGCCGTTCGATGGAAATGGAAATGAACGACTAATTTAGAAAGCAAGTTTTGATGGTTAATTGTGTCAAAAGCCTGATCTAACAGCACATATATACAAACGTAATCTCTATCTAGAATGTCAGAGGTGAGCTCTTTCACAACTCTTAGACTTCCTGAAACCCGACTGATAAGGCCCCAAAAGATTGTTGCTTTCCAAATGCTGCGAAATCTGCAGGGACGTCATCTTTTATTATATGACCTTGACCGAAATATATAAAAGACTTATTGAACAAAAATCGCTAGGAGCAATAGCTCTATGGTGTTTTCCGACTCCTCTGCGGAGGCGATCCTCAAGCAGAAGGAGAGGGACGCCGGCCTCGTGAGCCTGACGGGGGCGTAGGGTTGGCGTTCCTCTGGGGTGAGAGGGAACTGGTGGGGAGGTGCACTGACCTGCCGTGCCGGACTCGCATCGCTCTCCTCTGGAGCCTAGCTTGGGGGCCCTAGGGAGGAGGGATGCGGGCCCGATTACGCGGTGGACTATGGGCGCCTCTCGGGGGGAGGAGGGGCGCTGACCCTGCGCTTCCGGGAGGAGCGAGGGGTTGGCGCTCCTCTTAACGTCCTGCGATGGACTGGAGGGGCTCGGAGAGCCCAAACATAGGGCCGCTGCCCCGAAGTAATGTCTAACGACGGTTCCGGGGTGGCGGCCAGGTGACAGGGAGGGGGGGTTTAGCCGGTAGACCCGTATCGTGGGGAGTCCGGCACACGGGGGGCTAGTCCCCCTAGTGTGCGTAACGCATTCCCCCCCTCCGCCAAAAAAAAATGGTGTTTTCCGACTAAAATTGCAAATGCTATTCTCCAAAGCGAAGGTCTGTAACATGGCTCTATGGTGTTTTCCGACTAAAATTGCAGATGCTATTCTCCAAAGCGAAGGTCTATAACATTTTAGCTACCTTTTTTCCAATTTTAAATAGGACAGACAAGCTTTGTATCATACCCGCTAATAGCATAAAGTAATAAGATGAGATTTTTATTACTTTCAAATTCATTAGAACTTCTGGATGAGTAAGATTTACTTTCAGCCCTCTTCCTAATTTATAAAAATAACCTTTTTTTATTTAAGCCATCCAAAAATTTACTTAAAGCGACACAAATACACTATTAGAACCCATTTTTTAAAGAAAACATATTTTTTTACTTTTTCACTACTAATAATTTTGATTCGTTCTTCTAGGACATTTTCCAGACTGGGAGTTATAAATACGAATAACCCTGAAAACCAGTTAATACCTATTAGGTTCGAATTCAATATTGGGCTACTGTCAATCGAATCTGTGTGATTGCTGATCAATTACTTACCCAGGTTTATTGCCTTTCTAGTCTCATAATGTCTCAAATTTATCAATCACCTTTCCACCTTCCAGAGCTTTTAAAAGTTCTATATTTTCAATTTTAGTAGCTATTCATATGTTATTCAAGCTAGTAATATGTTCTCTAAATGTAATTTTAACTGACTTGTTAATTTCTGTAATATATACCACTGTACAATCTTCGTAACTAATCACTTTTCTCAGTAAGTCGGGTTCTAATACCTATTTTATTTTCTCATCGGTGGTTAGTTGGCTGATTAATGCAGTGTTTTTTTATTTATTACTGATCTCTTAATAATACTTGTCAATGATAATACCACTATTACTCTTAATTATTTTTCAAAAATATTATTAGCAGTTTTTATGCTTTTTTACGGCAGAATAATGTATAAATTCCCCAACAAGTGTTACAGTGTTGATCTATAATCACGAATAATATCACAAACCTAACTTACAGTACAATGAAATATTGATCTAAAGTGGGAAACTGCAATTTTATCTTCAGTTAATTACGTTGAAAATTTAAACCATTCCGGCTTACATGCCAGAACAATGAACATAGAGAAGACATTTTTATTGTAAAATTATATCAGATATGTACCCTGTAGCAAGGTTTATGTTTACATGTTACGGTCAATAATCCCAAAAGTTGAGAAAAACACAACTAATGTGGTAGATGCCAGCAACCGAACTTCTCACAGCAATGTAGTAAAACAAGTCAATAAGCACTAATAAAAAGTAATTGTTCGTTAAGAGAAATAAGCAATGCATTTCAGCTATGGAGGATTAATGGTCGGAATAGCGAGAATTAATTTAGTAGTCAGCTCTTTCAATAGCAGCATAACGACAGCATTGAATTTAAAATTACTTCACATAAATGTAACCAGTGAAAGTGATGTAGAAAATTAGAAAGAAAACTGAGAAAATATTTATAGTAATTTAAATCTGAGTAGAAAAAGGCTCTTGAACCTTTATAGAAAAATTATGCAGAGAAACTCACTGTGAATTTTATAAACAGATATTATAAAAGAATTAAGAGTGCCAATGGTGTAATGGATAATGCAGAGGGTCATGGTTTCTAACTCTCGGATTCGAATCCCTGTTAGTGCCTACTAATTGTTGTGTAGTTAACAACAAGACACACTCTTCAAATCTACTGGGATATTCCAAGTAGGTACCTACTTTTCTAGGATTAAAATGCAGTTTGAAGACCTCAGAAATCTATGAATTCGGACTTATCTAACTTAGGGAAAACAATGATTATTTTTAGCGAGGAATATCACTAAATCTGCTGCTGATCGGTCAGTATGAAATCTACAGTAATCCACGTTGATATGGCGATTATATTACTTATCTCCAACAGTGCTTCCACTATATATCTACACAGGAAATGAATAAACAATATTGCTACTGTCAAAAACAAAACAATAAGTTATTTATTCCACAAAATACCTACTGAAATGCAGGAGTGAAGAAAGTTTTTGGGTACGATCCATTATGGCCGGGGCTTAGGGAATCATTTTATTTAGTAAGAGTCATCATAGATCTTCATTACTACTAATTATGTCAAGGTTTTTCAAAGCACGAGAAAGTGAACAAGATATGTTGACATTTGAATACATGTAAATAAAGACAAAACGATTTTAATGAGAAGTGTGAGTTTATCTCTCATTTACTACTTTTTCGAAACGAGATTTCATTTTCTTAATGCACATAATCAAATCATTTTCCAGCTCTAATCGATTTTTAATTTGGTTGGTCTTTAATGTTACATATAAACGAGAATGTTAATTTAGAAAGATAAAAGGTGACAAAGAGGATTAAAGATTTGAGAGCTTCTTTTGTAATTTCCCAAAGAAATAAGAACTAAAGGAAGAGACGTAAGCGAAATTTTTGAAGCATTTTTCAACACCACTCACACTTTCCACTACATGTATACACATTTGTCATAGCTGTAGTCGACTTATTTTTCTGGGAACTGAAAACTGTGGAATTTTTAAGTTTTATTGCTCCGAAGGAAATTTTATTCTCACGGCGTTCCTACACAAAATTAAACAATTTTAAATAAATAGAAAACAACAGCTGGGTGAATGTAAACAATAGTAATAAACTGGGTGCAATTGATCTACTCACACTGCCAACTTCCCATTTGGCCATTTTGTCTTGCTTTTGGAAGTTTAATTGTTTTTAAAAGAAACCGTCAGGTGTTCATTATGCAATTAAAGCTCACGAACGTACGTACGTACGCACACACAGACATCTTTTTACAAACGATGGATTCAGATTGAGGGACCTCAAAGCTATATATATAGTTTCCCTTCTAGCCCAGAAGCGGGAATATATAGATATATATATATATATAGTTTCCCTTCTAGCCCAGAAGCGGGAAGTCGAGAACCATTCACCTATCTCCACATAAGCGTTCACACATTTCACAAGAAACGTGGTAAGATTAGGCTCCCGGAAAAGCACGCAAGACATGTAACTGTTAGTGGAATCACACCAATAAAAGAACATAAAAATTAGTCAAACAATGCTAACACTCAATCAAAAAATCCCAAGGCCAGAAAAAGACGATTTTTTAGTACACTCTTTGACACATTCAAGTCAAAGTGCTCCACAATCCTATTAACTGCTAAACACATGCAGTTAATAGGCTCATGCTAACTGTCGACAGTTCTCGAAGGATTAGTATGCAAAAGGGCGACGAAGGACATTCTGTCTCGGAGCTCCGAAAAGTCAATGTTAGCATTCAAGAGATGGTGGACATCTCTTGAATGCTAACATATATCGGCAACTTTGTGTCGTCTTTCCAAAGAAGTCAGGCTAATGAGATTAAGCTGCTCGTGTTAAGGTGGAAGAATCATAGGGTCGTCCCAAGGGAGATCTGTAAGTGGAAATCTAACGTATTTGCGTTGAACAGACTCAATACGGCCAATATTCACAGCATAGAAATGATTCCATACCTGGGATACACGTTCAAGTAGTGGTCTGCTGAACGAACTATATAGTGTTAAGGAAACCTGAAGATCAGAGAACTCCTTGGGCCAACGTTTAATGAAACCAAGCATGGAATTACCTCTGGAAACAACATAAACAATATGGAAAGAAAGTTTTGAATCAGGCTTCGCGGCAAGGTCATTAATAGCCTGCACGCGAGGGATGCTGTTCGTGGCAAATGTGTAATCATACCTGATAGCATGGCGCCTCCTGAAGAATGACATGACCTCTCATTTATATACGTTGAGCTTCAAGTTATTGTGTCCATACCACGAATAAAAAATATTTAAGTTGTCCTGGAGAGAAGCGCAGTCACTGATATTATTGATAAAGGAGCAAATCCTGGAATGCCTCAAAAGATGCACGATGTTATCAATGGAAGGGACAAAAATAAGAAGGCCAATATGACTTCCCTGCGGAATCCCAGAAGCCTATCAGACAGATACGAATGAATCCATCTCAAAAGTAATGTTGGAAATCCTAGTTTCTGTAATTTGAGAAAAATGACTGAATGTGATAGCTTATCAAATGCCTTAATGAAGTCCGTATAAATCTATCCGGTATTGGTCTGTAATTGGAAATCTCGTTCCTATTGCCCATCTTGTGAATAGGTATAATGAAGGAGTTTTTCGTAAACATCGGCTAGTAAGAGACTTCTGAATGAGAGTGCGAAGAGGAAAAGCCAAAGCATTTGAGCATGATTTAATCAGCGCAGGAGGTACTCCATCAGGACCCGAAGTGACATCAAAGGCCAGTTCATTAATATGTGCAACAATCAGATAATCAGATACGACTGTAGATATGTAGCTGCGCACAGATGGTTATTAATGTACGAAAAGTTGCCATCATTAGGCATAAAATCGGAAAGTTGATACGCCTTTTCGAAAAATGTGGCAAATATATTGCAGATTTTAAATGTTTCATTGCTAGACTGTCTATCGAAGGACATAGACGAGGGGTAATTGACAACTTTCCTCTTAGTGTTGACAAATTTATAGAAGATGCGTGAATCACTGTATAATTTATCACGAGTATTAACAATATACTCCTCATAAAGAGCTGAAGATTGAACTTTGAACTCGTTAGAGCACATCACAAACCTTTGGTGGTCAGATTGCTCCTTAGTTCTGAGAAAAGCCTTCCAAAGCTTTTTCTTCTTATTTCTCAGAGCTCTCAGTTCGTTGTTAAATCATACCTCAAATATCCCAACGTAAAATATGTTAACATCCGTAACAATGTCACTGTTTACAGACTATGTCGCTGAAATCGATAGATGCAAGCCTATTCGACAAGTCAAGTTTCTCGTTCGTTTAGGAAAAGAAATCTTAAGAGCGATAAGCTCTACGTTAAGTTTAGTTGGAAAAATGGGAAGCGCTAAGTGGGTGCAAATGGATTTTGCATGCTATCATCCCTCCACTACCTCGCGCATCAACGTGGAGATATGTCGAAATTTTCAATTCGAAAAATCGGACCCATTACAATAACTTCCGAATGGGAAGTTAAAAATATATTTTATTCCTCAGTTATGAATAAAATATGCCTATTAACTGATTTTTCTTAGTTTAGTTTAGAACTTCCTTGAGGTTTCTTATCAAATATTTTGAGTAAACTTATCTGTGAAGAGATACTCTGGACACCTGCCGAAGCACTACATTTTGGGAATTTGGTGCAACACACGACATTTTATTGTTCCAATTTCACTACACACTTTAATGTATTTTCTTTCTTATCACGTTTATTGTCTTAATTCATACGATTTACTCTGACAGTTCAAGTATCCCCTTCTCACTGACTAAAGTAAACTTGACTTTTCAGCTCTTTACTTTGCCCACGACGAAGATGCTTCATTCGCATACAGTGTAGGTGAGATTATGGACCTCTCTTTAAGTTCTTATTTCAATTTCCGAATATTTTTGCTTCTTCTTCATCCAAAAGGAATCTAAACTCTATGACTAAAACTCTAATTTGAGCATTCCCCACCCATTGCCCACACCAGTGGCCGAGCGGACTGAGGCGCACGTTTGCAGATTTTCTACCCTGTTGGCGTGGGTTCGAATCCTACGCAGAACACGGCAATTTGTCTCGATACCAGTAGGTAATTGAGGCAATTCTACTGACAAGAATTATACTTGCGAAGTCACTGGAGAAGTTACTGTGCAACATAATAATTTCATGCCTTTGCATTATTTGTTAGGTGAAAATTTCCCAATATCCTCTTCCCTAATTTCCTTCCTTCCGCCTAAGCTGAGCTGTGTGCGTCATAGGGTTGTCCCTAAGCTTAAAAAAATTTCCGTCAGCAGCGAGTTCCAAAGATTTTTCTTTGAACTTTGTGTTAAGTCCAGCTGCCCAGCTAAATAGGCAACTTCTAACTTTGTCCATTCTTGGTCAAAGACTCTACTCCGAAGTAACATTTTAGTGTTAGTTTGTTCAAAATAATTAAAAATATTAATTAAAATAAGTGTTCCTAAAATCAGGGGATCGGACAAAGTTTTCCGTACTGAAGGTTTCAAAAACATTGAAAAATTCTTATCTACAGCAATCCTCGTTTATAAAATTTACTACATTATGAACCACGAAAAGTTCATGGTATATTTTTACAAATATTCCGCATTTCTGTCTGGAACTCTGGTGGTTGAACACAGCGATCTGAACCCGCATCGCTGTTTTGGACTAGAGCAAGGAAAGCTCGCAAGAATGACAGAAGAAAATAATCTGCAATACTTCTGTCCCTTTATATATGTGAATTTTCTTAAAGTTAATGAGATAAAGTGATTGAGTAACACTTTAAATGCACTTCATAAGAAGTAAAACAATAAAGTTGCTGCCTATAATTATAACAAATGTAAATTGCTCCTCAAAAAAGAAAAGGAGAAAGATCAATGTTAGAAAAGAAGCGTAGACAGAAGTCCTAATTGAAGAGCCCCACGGAGGATAATGAGGTACAGGTTGCTTATGAATTGCGATTAAAAGTAAGAGGGTACACGGAAAAATTTAGAACCGTTTTACCTCAGGAGCTTATATCCAATTTATGAAATATTTGCTTAAGACCTGCAGCGAAACTTCGAAAAGAATTCACTTTAATATAACCGCAAAAACCCATATATGTATCAGATGCAAGTAAAATTCATGACTATTGGATGTCTATGTGTGTTTATCACACACAGAGAGTGTCTCTGAAAAAGTAAATCTTGTTTAATATCGGCATGTGTGTGATAACAGGATCAAGTTCTCTTGTACACGTTTTCTTTTTGCAGATGTGATTTTATTAATCCAATAAAAAATCTGAAGAATAAATTCTTCTAGTACTTACATTAAATGCAAACAACAATATGTTATCCTTAATTCGTAGATATTTTCTAGAATCCAACAATTTTGAAATTGCTTTCCAAGTTCGGCGTATACAGGGTGTCCCAGTTAAGTTGACCAAAAAAGCATAGCTCCTAAATGAAAAGGGGTAGGGGAGTGAATGGGGACTCCTTGGAAAGCCTAGGATATACTCTACAAATTGACACCACAATTATACGCAACAAATGTTTACTGGAAATTTTATGGCCCAAAACGTAAAAACGGAAACCGTTAGGACTGCCCCCCCCCTTCACTGGGCCCTCGCTTGGTCAACTTAACTGGGATACCTTGTGTAATGCAATTTTTCCAGTGTTATTGAATTCACTATTTCCAGTATAGTAAACTAATGAAAAGCTTTTAAGAGTTTTAATTGCTTTTTATCATTACATATTATCTTTATTTTGCAATAGGTGCCTTAACATTGATTCGGGAACAATCCATCGTTCTACCGTAAATCTTTAAAAATTTATCATGAATGCCAATCGCATTGATGGGAAAACATTCATTTAATACTATGCAACGTTATATAATAGTAAAACTTTCGCTATTGTTATTGCTTTCACGCCGGTGTGATACACGCTTACAACTAGAAATTTTGTCAGAACAATGTCTGTGGAAAGAACGTTAAAAAAGTGAATAGAAGTGTTTTGTCACTGATTTACATAGTAAATAATTTTACTGAATCCAGATAACATAGCGGATCCTAGTTTTAGTAGATTAGTATCTACTAGGAGATTACATTTACTATTGGTACAAAATAACCAGGCAGTTTAGGGTATTATTAGTGATTGTAAAAGCAAAAAGATCGGGATAGCAGGGAATCCTATAAAAAGTAAAACAGAAAATGGAAAGAAATAAGAGATCAGCAGCAGTATTACTAAACGCCATCAATACACAATCCATAAAAGATAATGCTTAGGCTAAAATGTCAAAAACATAATTTTTGCTGACTATGCTGACATTTGTTAATAATTAGATTTAATTAGAATTAGGACAAGTAGCAATTTTCATATGTAAAACTGTGAAAGTGTAATGGATTTTTGATGTAAAACAAGATATATATTGTTACCAGTTACACAGATTAACAAACTTATAATTTGTATGGTTTAGTTATATTATTTCGTATCTCCGCTTATTTTTTATTACAATCTCGATTCTTTGAGACATGCTTTATAAAAAGATGCATTTAACAACGATATTCTACTTAAAAAATCTCAAGTATGTCTTTTATCTTTTCCCTTAACGTTTCAAAGTGCTGCTGATAGTTGAAGTTACAAATGTTGCCAAAATGAAGATCCTCAGTGATAACGGGAAAAGAGGAAGAATATAATACTGATCACTTAAAGTTGTCAAGTTTCTTCGGTTTCTACTACTCTGCTGTACTGTCAGTCACTGACAATCTTAAAAGAAAAAACTTGCAACTTCAGTTATCAGCGAAATTTTGAAACTTTAATTTTTTTTTTTTAAATACTCATCCTTGAAAGTTTTTGAGAGAAAAGTTTGTTGATAAAAATGCATACAAAGCATGCTCAAAGTATAATAATAATAGTTTGTAATAAAAAAAAACAAAGGCGGAGATACGAAATATTTAAATAAAGCCATATAAATTATAAGTGTAGTTGATGATAATATATGGTTGGTTGGTATAATATATGGTCGAATTGATCGTGTTTTATATAAAAGACCCCACCACATATTTTCAGCTTTACATATGAAAATTGCTTGTGATCCTTCATTGAGTAGGGACTGTATTAACTATTTACGTGTTTCCTGTTTCCTTAGTGTAATTGAAAGCACTGTAATTAGGCTATAGTTAGAGGGATCGTTAATTTGGAAATAGAATGATCGATTGTCAAATAAGGCAAATGAAATTATTTGTGCAGAAGTTTAGTCAAGGAAAAGGCGCAGGTCTTAGATAACGTAAAACAAAATTCCCTGACTTACTGCAACCGTTAAGCTACCACATATTTATGCTTGGAGATTATAATATGCTTTTTAAATTAAACAGAGTAGAAATATTGTTCCCACATAGGACTAAAACCCAGAAACTGACTTGAAGTCATGAACCTTTAATGAAGTGCAACAAGAAAATAGATGATTTCATCTTGAGCTACTATCTAAATCCTGTCTTTGAATATAAATTTTAGGGCCATCTTGTCCAAAGGCATATCACAAAACCAATCCAGTCTGAATACAAGTATCTTATACCACGCTCTACGTACTCCCCCCACCTTTGAAGTCTTCAAAAAATGGGTTAAATTCGAAGTGATAATACTCAGAGAGTATTCAATGGAATGAAATAACTTTTTTACGGCTTTGCAGCTTAATAGGTATATATGTCTTAATCTTTTATTTTTTGTACTATTTGTTATAAAAAGTATAATAATAATATATTGTTTATAACAATACTCGAACGTGCAGCGTTATGCGGACTTGTAAACACCCAACACCAAATGCATCTGTAATATGAGAAACAGATCTCACTATGTGAAATTGTTCTCAAATATACGGTCTACAATGTAACATAGTCGTTTTGGAAAATTTCATTTTTAACGAAATGTCGGCATTTTGAAAATTTGCATATTTTTTCTATATAAATAATTGGAATTAAATAATTATAAAATTTTTATAATTGGCTATGATACATAAAAGAAAATATTGTCTATAATTGGACGAAAAATTAAGTCAATCAAATGAATAGCGCCAAAGTTGTACTCGATGTAAGGTAAAAAAACAAAAATTAATTTCGAAAACATGTTTACGGTTTCTACTTGCTCGGAAGCGCAACGATTTTAAGTGCTTTAACTTTGTGCCTACTTCGAATCTCCAAAATACTTTAAACATTCAATTTAAGCAAAAGGTATTTTTGGTTTTTTGAACCCACTAAGGTGTAATACCCCCTTAAGGCGTTTGTAAACTGTTATCTTCACCTTTGTCTGATCATATTTGAGTCAAGAGCTTTACTAGTCGCTTAAGCCAAACTAGATCTTGCATTGTTTACATAAGAGATCTCCGCTTGAAACACAATGCAATAATCAGATAAGCAGTAGGATTCCCGAATATTGCGGCAGTCATTCCCCCAGTTTCAACCCGTCCGTATAGACATATATACCTAATTGAGCCACCCGATCTACACCCTGCTCCCCTCTGCTAGGAATACAGATGAAGAAGCCTCTTCTCAAATCGAGCTGTGGGACTGTATAATCCGTGTCCTGGCGCACAATATCATTGAAGTTGGCAGCTTGGAGTCCAGTATGACTTCAAGCTTGGAGTCCAGTATGACTTCAAGCTTGGAGTCCAGTGTGACTCCCTGATAGTGGTAGGGCGAAAGTTGAAATAACTGTTCTCCTAGTAAAAAGAACGAACTCAGACTTTGAGAAATTTGTATTCCGGCCACAATCGCTAGTCCACCTTTGAATGTTTTACAGAGCTCCCTCTAGTAGTTCACTAATGGTTGGAAGGAAGTTAACCGAAACTAGGGTAACCAGATTGTCGGTATAAGTTAGGATCTTAATCACCTTTACCTCCAAAAAGACCAGCTTGGGTGAGGGCGCACCCTTCACTTCTACAAACCCATCTTGTTACAGTATTCTTGCCAAGTTCAGCCCTTATTATCCTGGTTTTTAGCATCATATCGATCCAGTTGCATAAAAACGGTTGAATGCTTTAATTTCTCAGAACTCCACGAATGGTCTCCGTTGAGACATTGTTAAAAGTTCCTTCAATGTCCGGGAAATTTTTTTGTTTTTAGGAATTTTTTCTATGGCTCTCTCTATGTCATACAACGCAGTTTCGACTGATCTGCCCTTGGTGCAGGCATGTTAGGGTTTAGATATATTTTTCTCTTTAAGACTTTCATCTAATGACGCATCGAGAATTTTTTCTATAGAATTCCATCAAACAGCAGCTGTAGGGTTTCCTTACTCGATTCCCTCCAGGAACCGTTGTTTTTTTCAGAAAGGAGGGTACGTCGAGGTCCTCTAATAGTACTTTCGTAATTCTATTGGATTCATTGTACTGTCTATGTATTGAGAGTAGATCTTCCATGAAACAATTTCCTTTTTCTTATGGAACTTTTGCATTTCTTGAGATTTGCCTTGTAGTTCGCCCCGTCCTCTTTGGCTTTGCATTATGTCCGTATTCCACCAAAAAAGATAAAACTTTTTGGGGAACTTTCGCAACGGACAGGATTTTTTAAAAACCGTTTTAACACCCCGCTTATTTCATTTACAGCCCTGTCTATCGACGAGGTTATGTGACGCTTTTCGTCGATGGGTACCTTCAACCCTTGTAAGATAGATGCAATGTTTTTACTAATGTTATTACATATTTTATGTAGGTGTACAATCATATTGTTTTTGCGTGACAGTCTTACTCTTTTAAATATTTAGCAAAACTCCATTTTTTGCACCTTTCTATTGTCTAGATACAAATTCATAAACACTAGCTAGTTGCACAGTAGTTGTCAGTGTTTTTCTTTAAAAAAATATATATGTATATATGACATAAATCTCAATAAAGGAAGTATTAATTCGCTCAAAATACTACTGACCTTTAAAAATTTAAAATCAGGGGAAACTCTTTCACGTTTCACCTGTTTTTTGGTGTTTTTCTGGTGAGGAAATAACCAATAGCTTCCCACGTGTTGGCATCCACCGTGGAGATGATTTTCATTTTAACCAGAAAATATAATTCTCTCCTTGCGTTACAAGTTTGTTTGTCAGCAATGTTTTACTGACCTTTGAAATTTTGTTAACCAATCTTAGTTTTATAGTAACGATTGTTCCGGATACAACTATCTTAACTTACCTGCAATTTGTATTGAAATTAATAGAGTTGTATACAGAATTGTTGATATACGATGAAATAGCGACAACTTTGTGCTTCCTGTTGAATTTATATTCTCTTTTAAAATCTTTTGTTAAATGTGAAATCGACCAAACTTGTACTTGGACTTTCACTTCAAGCAATACAATAAAGTGTAGAATTTGCTACACGAACTTAGTACACCAATTTATTTTTATTTAGTTTCAATTAAAAAAGAAAGGGGGGAAAAATAAATGATGCATCTCAATCATCAAATTTACGAGTTACACAAATTTTCTCGCTCATTGTAGTAGGATGCTTAATTAAACACGTCACAACTTATCTAAAGGTTGATATTGTTACGTAAAACTTTATCTCAAATATTAATTTGAAGACGCATGTACACGCCAAAACACGAAATCTTAACGCTCGTGTTTGCTTGATAAAAATAAACAAACAAGCTAATCAGGAAAACATTTGGACCAGCCTTGAATAAACGGTCCTAAGTAAATTCGTCCTACTTTAAAGAAATTCGGATAATATTCGGTCGTAAAATTTAACTTATCTGTTTTTCGCGCATATTTTATTGCTGTCATTCTAACGCAGTAACACGGATTGTAAAACAGTCAAAAATTTCGCATTTTCTCTTTATCATTTACACTTATTAATTTTTGTTTTTTTATCGGCGCGCCTCGTTCCCGAAAGTGAATTTAATAAGAGATATTTCTGCCTTACCTTTTCCTTACTTTCCTCCTCAGAAGAAAAGTGCTGCCTTTAATTACCAATAAGCAACAAAATTTAAGCAGTAAATATCACCACGAAAATAAATTTTCAAGAAAATTATCTTCTTTAACTCACAGATATTACTCGCATCACTTTCACTTTTTTATTCACTTTTCTTTTCCTCGTTTATGTGTCAACTTTTTTATGCTCTAACAAACTGTTTTTTACTCGATTTAAAAACAAATAGTAAAATGTATTTTCCGATTCGGTCGGCAACCAGCAAAAAATGGAAATTTTCAAATAATGGGTGAAGAAAAACTAGTGATTTGCCGTCACTTTGGGCAGCCGGATCAACTCGGTCGGTTTCCCAGATAATTTTACTTGAGAAAATCGAACAATGCGAGTGGAAATTGCAAGTCAATTAATTACTGAATGAAAATTAACTACTCCTTCGAGTATTTTTAAAACACATAAAACTGAAGTATCAAGAGTGCAAAATGCTCAGAGACCGAAACGAAAGTAAGCTTGCTTCCTGCGGGTCAGCCTATTTCTTTCTAGGCAGACAGTCGAAAACGAAAATTATACAAAATACTGAAACTAGAACATGTTCTGATACACTCGTGTTTTCGTGTGTAGATTGTAGATTCACTCGGAAGATTGCTGGCCGCTCTTCCATCCACCGAATGTGGATTTTTTGTTTTGTGGATAACTTTGGCTGTTGGCAGCAGAGATCTTTAGCTGTACAAATCGCGATCGGAGCTTTAACCGATGAAAAAATGTAATTAGCGTGCGAAGGCCACCAGCGTCAATAGCGTCAATAACTTTGCCAAAGTCTGAGCGCTCCACAGCTTGTTTAACAAAATGAAAACTTTATCTTAATCCGACTGAACCTCACGGTGTAGTGTACCCAGCTAAGGTGGATTCTACTTCTCTCAGCCAAAAGTGCAAAGAGACTGATAACTAGTCACAGCAGACCTAGAATTATAGTCGCTGACGTTATTCGCTACTTCGCGGAGACGGCAGTGTTAACGAACGAATGGTTGCTGAATACCAGCACCAAAACAATTTATCAGCGACTTATTTCCACCAGAAACCGGCTTGAGGAGAATACCACACACTCCGGCTCAAACACTTCAATGAACACTGTAGCCGTGTTGTGTGGAGTGGATGGAGGACGACTTGCGCACTCCATTCGTGAAAATAAATCGACGGTTCTGTGTACAGGCGCTCATGCATTCACACCGTGTGATAAGACACTCTGATGTGTGCTGTATACCTTGTACAGGGAGCAGGAGCACCACAATCGGATTTGGAGAGAACGCTCACTTTCTGTTTCTTGCTGCCATCTTCACTCTTCTTCGGTATGAATTCAGATTTGAAGTTTATGCTCCACAACTCCACATGCGTGTGGCAAACGCAACACGTCATGTTTTCCCCAAAGTTTTGATACAAGAGAGCGGCAGCAAGACTTTACGCACAGGCTGAAAGGAGTCTACACGAAGGCACTGCGGAGGGGAATAGTACGTTTTGAAGTTTGCAAGAGCAAAGGTGCAACAAGAAATCCAGGGAAGCGATAATCACGATAAAGATGTTTTGCTTACCTTTGGTAGGTGCATAAAAACTAGTCGGGAACAGGTCTATGCCTCTCAGGTTTGAATGCATAGCAAGGAAATTCGTCCACAATATCCGACTGATAGCAACTGGAGCAGACTGAGAAATCGAAAAGATGCAGTGACTTCCAAGATTTAGAGGTATGTACAAGTGGATATTGCTTTTAATGAACACAAAAGCTTTTATTTGCTCATTAATAGGAATGCAGGGATTTAATAATATTTCTCGGAGGTTCAATGCCGAAAATTCAATTCAATTCAAATTTTATTTTGGACATCATACAATAAGATCTTACATAATCTTTTGACTGTATGAATTGTTTAACAATGCTTAATACTATTGCGATAACCGAGTATATCAATAAAGACTAAATTAAATGTAACTAAAAAGAAAGGAAACAAAGACGAACAGTAAAAAGATCCAAATATAATTCAAAGGGAATCTAAATTCAAAAACTAAACCCAGCAGTGCGCACAAGCGAAGCCCATGACATAAAAACTAACGAAATGCAACTGAAAAATTCATAAAAATTAAAAATTATAACAGTGAAAAATTATGACCCACGACCAAAGTGCTGAGAAAGGAGCCTCCCGAAAGCCCCTGCTGATCTCGTCCTTTGAATATCCAGAGGAAGTGAATTCCATGCAGGAACAAAGTAAGAATTCTCAAAGATGGAATATTTATAGCGCGGCATTAGTAAGTTCAAGAGTCGAGCAGTCTGCAGATGAGAAAGTTCGCTGTAGAGATATGCTGGTTCCCTAAGATACACCAGTTTATACAGAAACATCAACTGTCTACGAATTAGCAAAGAATTCAGGCTACAGCCTACCAGCGCGTTCCGATACGGTGAAATGTGGTCAAACCGTCTCAAACCAAAAACGAATCCTGTACAGTTGTTAAAAGCAACATTCAGTTTTCTAGTGCAGTCTGAGTCCAAGTGAGGAAAAAGCAGACTGCCATTTGTAAAATGTGGCAACAACAGAGCCCTCACAAGTCTGGCACGAATCTCTCTTGGCAATACATCAGCCGACAGCCATAGCCTGCGCAGACCCGTATATACCTTAGATAGTACATGACTTACATAGCTGCAGCAACTTATGGTATTATTCAGGCAAATCCCAAGGTTTTTAGCCGACTCCACATAAGGGAGTACAGAAGAGTTCAAAACTATCGAAGGCAAATCATCCACATTAATACGCTCCCTGTACACAGCCATGGCCTGAGACTTACTTGGATTAAGGACAAGGTTATTATCAGCAGCCCATGCCGACACCCTCTCCAGATCGGAGTTAATAC
>QYTT01094516.1:0-11433 GCA_006980735.1 Dasypogon diadema
AATAGAATACAATAAATATTTAAGGGGGCTGCCACACAACAAACGTGATTTTTTTGCTCGTTTTTGCTCGATATTGATAACGGAAACAGGTAGACGCTTGAAATATTCACAGAATATTTAGTTATATATTCACTTTAAAAAAAAATAATTAAATTAAAATAAAATTAATATTTAAGGGGGGCTCCCATACAACAGACATGATTTTTTGCCGTTTTTATAGATAATGGTACGGAACCCTTCGTGCGCGAATTCGACTCGCACTTGGCCGGTTTTATTTATTCTTATACGAAATTATAATGCATGCAGCAGCAACAACCTCAGAATATAAAATCGACGACGACATTTCCCTACTGTTATAAAATCAATCGGGCAAGTGTTTAGTTTTCCAATTGGTATAGATCAATATTTGATTTGTGCTACGAATTGAGAGACAACACCTCCTTAAGTTTACGAAAACTGGATAAATGCCTACCGACTGCAGACGTAATAAAGAACCGTGATTATGGGTTCAGCTGCAGATCACGTACGGGTGTCGCAAGTTGAATACCCATTTTCCCAAAAATCATAGAAAGCTCAATAAAAACTGATGTCACACAACTTTCGTTATTCTGTTTACCTACTTCTCATGAAAATCCAGCAATTGTACACAACGTCTCACCTAATTTAATTATTTGCGACTTCTCACTGAAAAGTACATTCATGCTTTGAAGGTGACTTAGTTGCTAATTGATGTAAAAAAGAGGGGGTGGAAACGAGAGATTTGCAATCCTCCTGTAAATACACAGCTCTCTTTATTTGCCAATTGAAGTTGTGCTGAAATTCTTTCATCTGCTGCGCCTCAGTTCCAGAACGCCATTTGGCATCAATTGTAACCGCATCCGGTTCTACTTATTAGAGGAAAACGATCACATTGCAAATAGGATGTCCTTATTTATCTTCAATTCGAAATAAGGCTTCAAACGAAAGTATTAAATTTTTGTTAGTTGTTAGTAGCACTGCTGATAATTTTGAACATTTTTATATTAATTGCGCTTTTTGTTTTAAAGTGCGATAACGCAGGCTAAATACTTAACTATTTCATTTGCATATGGCTACTTGCTATACAAATTTAGATTTAATCTTAATATGTGACTTGATTGGAAAATTTCTATCTCATAAGCAATTAACTCGACATACGAATAAATGCAATAGTTTTTTATTACACCTGTTTTGAACATAATCTTTACACTTTGTTCAAATGAAAAAATAAGAAACTCATTTGTGGATTGCTACTCGCATAAATTTGATTTAATCTTAATATGTGACTTGATTGGAAAATTTCATAAATTTCATAAATCTCATAAGCAATTAACTCGACATACAAATAAATGCAATAGTTTTTTATTACACCTGTTTTGAAACATTGAAGATGTCTTCACAAAAATTCCAATGAAATTTCCAAATTAGACTATTTTTATTCCTCAATTTTTGCATTCGTTCACTAAAAAGATTTTTTGTAATTCCTAAAACCTAAAAGATTCATAAGCTTTTTGGCGACAAAATGAAACTTCGTAACGAATTCTATTTGAACTTTTTTAATGATTTGCTATGGTACATTTCATCTGAATAAATGGCCTAGTATTAAAATGGTTAGTTTGACCTCAAGAGTGCACACAAACAATTATTCAACTACATTTATGTGCCCTTGTTAACAATGATTACAAGTAAATCAATGTCAACATAAATTTTTTTGCTTCTCAAAGGGTTAAACGACCGAAATTACATTTACATATCGATTTTTACAAAATGTGATATATGTGATATATCTGGCATGCCATATAATCTGTCGAGAAGTTAATAGTAAAACAATAATAATTGCAATAAGTAACTATTTTTAATTTGTAATTTATCAAAACTAAAATCCAAAATGCTAAAATTTAAATCGTTAATTTAATTTTAGATGTTCATTAAAGGAGGCAGCGCAAAGTGAATTACGGAATTAAAGATTATTACTTTTACATTTATTCACATTAAGAGATAGTTGGTTATTATTACACCACAAACTGAATGGATCACTCGTCACATTGTAAAAGACAGACGTCATCGTTATTATTTATTTGTCTAAAAATTTTAACATCACCGGCATAAATTAAAATGTCTGAAGACATCGCATTGACTAGTTCCTTAATAAATAAAAGCGATATGACTGCCTTGCGGAACACCTGATCCTATATGAACCACATACGAAAAAAGCTTTCTGAAAAGTACAGTAAAACTTCTGTCAGACAAGTAGGGAGATATTCGTTGCAGAAGAGATTCAGAAAGTTCACAAGAACAATGTTTAAAAAAATTATTAGAGACGCCATCCGGCCCAGGGACAGAGAATCCATCAAGTTCCTTCAAACATTCCTGCAAAAAAAGTCGGGATATTTGTATTAAGATATGAATAAGAAAAAACTGACATAAGTTCATCATCAATATTAACCCTTTCCCTCACGCAAATGCCCACATATCCCTGTACATTTCTGTATTTTTGTCATAGCGACATAAAGGTTGAAATTGTCAGTGACAAGAAAAAAACAGCAAACAAATTAAATATTGCAGCTGAATCGTAACTAAGATAAGACATGCAAACTTAGAATTTATGAAATAAGTAAAGATGAATAAATTTCGTAACGATCTATCGACTGACTCGAAGAATATACTTTCCAAGTCTTGTTCTGCTTAATACGTAGCGTACGCAGATGATCATTGTACCAAACAGTTTCTCTTCTTATAAATAAGAAAATAATTATATAAAATTCTATTAATATAAAAAACAAAATGTCAATATTAGTTAAACCACAAAATGTTGAGCAATCTACATTCCTATCTACAGTAGTAGAATGTAGTGCATTAGAATCATCTAAAAACAAAAAAACTATTTACATTTCGGACTTTATTGAAAGATAAATCCATGTGTAGAAGTAATACTGGGTGGTCAATTGCCTTGTTGACGACAGGATCGTCGGAATGTAAAATACAAACACCGGAGCCAATATTAACAAATATAAGATCCAAGAGTTCGCCTCTCATCATTAATTACATACCTAACCAGGTGGATACTCGAAGAGAGATAATCATCTAAAGATAAATAATTGTATAAAGGCTCTCTGATAGTTTAGTAAAATTTACGAGTCTTAATTAAAAGTTTACTCAAGGATTCTTCGAAATGAATTTTAATTTAAAATGACCATTTGGAATTTTATTTTAGCAAGCGAATATCAAACCCAGTTGACGACAGTAAAAATTTCAACTAAACGGCTCTGAAAATTCTCCTCCTTTATCCAAGCAATAAATTTGCAAGTTTCCCTGCTGATTGACGAATATGATAAGAATCAAACATTCCCACGTATGCAAGCCTTTCACTCATGCATCAATGACCGACCCGATCATAGATCTTGATAAATCCATTTGTGGTTTTGAAACCCGAAACGGTTTCATCGCTAATTCACTCCTTCTAAAAAGCGAACATCAAGATTCTAATAGTGCAATTTATTTCTGTCGCATTGAGAACCTTTCCAGCTACGTCATATCTACAGATTCACTAAAGTTACTCGACGAAAAGCTGATGAAAAACTTAAACGTGTACTAACAAATAATAATGCATATCATCGAAAACCAATTATTGTCGATTTAGCACTCCAGCTTCTGTGTTGGGTACAGCTGTGGAAAACACTTTTAAGAGTAATAACAAATATCTATGACTCTATCTATACTGAGACGTCCCCTTCTATTTTTAGCAGAATCAGTACTGGCAGTGATACTGCAAAATAAACAATATTGTTACTAATACTGATACTCTAGTATTGATACTTAACATTTTACAGGGCATCTTGCCAGAATATAGGAATACAATACTAAAATCTTATCTGAAGTATTAAATAAATGCGTAGAAGTTAGAGCCCCCTATTAAACTAAGATGCGAGGAAACGGAAACTTCACAATATATACATGTATTGCAGTTTTAATGACGGAATAATTCTTTGATGCTTTTGTTTGGTTGAGGCAATCGAATCTGGGATCCATAAAACTTGAATTACCAATTAGTGCCTTTTCTACTTACAACTGAGTAATTATATAATTAAAGATTAGAATTGTCAGGTTAATATTTCCCTAATTTCCTTCCGCCTAATCTGTGCTGTGTACATTATAGGGTTGTCCCCTGAGCTTAGGCAATACCTACCCCATTTTTGGCATGAAATTATTACTGTGCAATATTCCAGTGGCTTCACAAGTACATTTATTGTCAGTAGAATTGCCTCAACTACAGGTATCCAGATAAATCACCGCGTCCTGTGCATGATTCGAACCTACGCCCACAGAGGAGAAAAACTGCAAACGTGCTCTTCAGCTCGCTCGGCCATCGGCGATTCAGTTTAAAACTCGAAAATTAAATTTTCACTTCTTTAAGTTCCATTGAAAAGCAAGAAAATTTGAGAATGGGATTTCTGGTATTTAAAAATTTGCTTTAGGCTTTACCTAAATCTTCTCAACATTGCTGAGAGGTAGTACGTCATGCCATTGGCATTCAATAGGGCATTTAGTAATTAATTCGCAATTCGGTAGCAGATAGTTTCAAAGTCATCTGGAAATATCCACATTCTAAATAATTCGAGATGTCACGGATATATAGGCAATAGGCAATATAGGAATATAGGCACAAAACTGACGTAAAAGGTAGTGTACACCACTCCTAACACATTGTATTCATTACGGTGGTTCGTAATCCATTATTATAAGTTACAGGTTTAATTCAAAGTATTGAAATGCTACGAAATGAATGAATAAAAAGCAAAAATTCTGACGCAGATTTAATTTCGATCTACCATCTATCCATTCAGATTTGGAACCAAATAATTATCGCGTTTTTCATGCACTGAAAACAAATGCTGGCCGGTTCAAATATTACGAAGAAATTTAACAGCAAGACTCGTATTTGTAGACATTTTTAATTCAAACCAGAAAATGTTCTTATTCCGTATCTTATTTAAGTATAAAATTCCAAAAAGAATTAAGAAAATGTGTTTTTCTGAATTCAGAAAATTAAAAGACTACCACGTCAATCTTCATTTCCTTCGTTTTTCGATTCTTGAATCTTTCTTTCGATCTTAAATCGTTGTCCCAATTCGATCAATTTTTTATATCAAAAACTCAGATCTGAATATTCACAATTTAACAGAATTTCCAAGTTCTTGTTGTGATGCTAAAGTAAGTAATCGGACGAAATTTCCAAAAATTTGCTTGAATTTTTACGTAAAACACTACGTTAGAATAGTCTCCTTGAAGATCTTCATTTTTGGTTTTGTAGAGACTCCTTTGAATCCTGTTGTCCAGCCATCTTATTTTCTGCAAAACTAGCACATCAATTTTGCAACGCAGTAATTCATTTGTCACATTTCTTTGCAAACTTACAGTGGTTATTTGCCTCTTTGATATACTTATAACCACTTGGTATTCGCATATGCTTTGGATTGATAACTCACCGTACTGCATTGACTACATCTACTTTTATTCTAAAGCCTACATTCCTTTGATGATATCTTGTTCTTTCATACCAATATTGAAATAATAGTTTGCATCTTGAAATGGAGTGTACAAATTTTCTTCAATAGCCTTTTCCTTCTCTTGGGATCAAAGAATATCATTGGCCAAAGATAGAAATTATAAGTGACTATTATCAATCAGTATTAACAGAAGTATTCGAGTTCAGCTATAAGCGATAATGACAGTCACCTTTAGCCTTCCATCACCACACCCCAGAGCTCAATTCGAATTAATGTACCAAGTTTCCGGATATTTTTTATGCGAAGCTTTGAGATTGCTGCATTATTCATAATTATCACTAATTGGAGATTTTTATAATGAAAATTGTGTACGTGCTGTGCTTATCGGTTCCATTCCATGCGCTGTAATAATAATTAAGCTAACAGTAACAGATAGAATTCTCGTTAAAAGTATAAACCCGCTCGGGGTCGAACTAAGAAGTAAAAATGAAAGTATTTTCAATGTGTTTTGAATTAAATGAATGTTAATAATGTAAGCAACAAATTTCACATGAACTACATTTTTTGTCTGAGACATAGCTGATGGAATGAAACTTGGATATGTTAATCCTTCATGTTGAAGTTCAATTCTTTTTAGCTCTGTGGACTGTGATTGAACACAACTTTCTAATATTTTATTAATTTTAGGTTTGATATAAGAGAGTATTAATGTTTTGGGAATATTGACAGCTAATTAATTTCCCTACATGTACAATATTTCGGGAGAAAGCTATGAAAAAGTAGACGTAGGCGGTGCAAATGAAAGTTTGCAATCTTCAGATTCGAATTTTTTCATTAGTGAAAAAAATTGTATACAGTTCCATTTCAGTGACTGGATTAAATTTATCACTCGACGAAAACTGTTGTGTTGTTAGGCACTCGCTTATAAGATCGTAAAATGAAAAAAAGATTCATAGGTTTTGTCCCTGAGATGAAATAAATATGGAGAGAATCCAAGAATGGGACAACTTTTCTGTTTACTTTATTTGTGCGTACACAATAAATTCGTAACACGTTGGAAAATTTTAATGTGCAATTCGTTTAGGAAGCCATGAAGTCCTGGCTTCATGGTATAATAATAATATGTAAAAACTTGTTGTAATAATGTGTACAAAGGGTTAACCTTATGGTGTACATTTACTCAGAAGAGAAGAAAAAACTAATATGTATTAAGAAAGAAAGACAAATAAATTAAAAGTACAAAGTAGAACAGTAACATAATAGAGCAAAAGAGTGAGTAAAAGACAAGTAAGAGAGATCATTGTTTTGTCAAATTCAAATACCATATTTTGGAAACTTACTAAAATTAAAACATTTTTATTTTTATGCACTGTCAGTAATATTCAACAAAATATATTAGCTTTAAAATTTTTTAGCCCAGATAAGCCCACTGGGCTTTAGTTTTTAC
Source organism: Dasypogon diadema (assembly GCA_006980735.1). Lineage (NCBI taxonomy): Eukaryota > Metazoa > Arthropoda > Insecta > Diptera > Asilidae > Dasypogon > Dasypogon diadema. The sequence continues at coordinate 6,973 of QYTT01094516.1, forward strand.
AGAATTCCACATTAACTCGTTTATACAAGCAGGAGAAAAATGCTTTGTGGTTTATAAAAAACCGAAAACCAGTTTTCTTATCATATATTATGGTTATCGAGAAGTAAATGATTCCATATAGAGTCAAGTAAGTCATTCAAAAGAAAATCAAAACATGAAAATTGATTTATTACATTTTACCGAAAATAACAATTTAATTTGTCCGGGCTAACTATATCGAAAAACCTCTAGGAAAGAAAGACCGAGAGCTTCTACAAAGACAAAATTAAGTCTGCTCGTTTATTTAAAACAAATTTTAAAACCTCGCCTACTACTAGACACCAAATCGCCACATCTCAAAGTTGCTCTTTAAATTCGCCGGACGCGTTTATAAGGCTACCGCCACAATATAAACACGGAAACCTAAAATAGGTAAAATCCCAATTAGATTGAGGTTATGCCCAATATTCAATGGGTATATAATGACGGTGACGATGTCTGCCTTCCCATCGATTCTAGAGCCTTGCTATGTAATCGTGACATTGATACTGACGTTAACTTGTTTTACACTAAAATTTTCGAGATGTTTGCCTCATACGTTTCCTTCGAGCGTCAAAGAGTATCCTCTACCTCGCCTCCATGGTGTAACAGAGAGCTGGGGACTTTGAAGAACAGGAAGAATAGGCTTTGGAAGGTCTTTCTCAGAACTAGAGACCCTTTGAACCGCCAGAAGTTTACTGTGTGCCACAATGAGTTCAAGGCACTTTCATCCGCTCTCTATGAGGAGTATATTGTCAGTATTCGTGACAAAATTATATGGTGATCCACGCCCCTTTTATAAATTTGATCCTACAGCTATGTCTTTGGATTGGCATCCTGGTAGCGACACATATAAAATCTGCAATATAGTTGCCACGTTCTTCGAAAGAGCGCTTCGTCCTTCCGTCTTAGAGTCAGATATTAACAATTTTACGCATATTGACAACCATCCTTGTGTAGCTGACTTATTTCCGCTCATTTCTGATGAGATCATTATTGCTCATATTGACGAACTTGCCTTTGATTTCACTGCGGATCCTGGCGGAGTGCCTCCGGCGGTGGTTAAATCATGTTCCGAAGCTTTGGCTGCTCTTCTGCGCATTCTTTTTCAAAGGTGACTTAGTAGCGGGTGTTTTCCAAAACTTCATCTTACCTATTCACAAAAAGGGTAATAAGAACGAGATTTCTAATTCAGACCAGTAGCCAAATTGTCCTGTATACCTAAACTGTTAGAATCTATAGTTCATTCCCAGTTAACTCCGCAATGCAAAAGTTCTTTCGGCTGCTCAGCATGGTTTTGTATCGGGTGGGGCTACTACTATAAACTTACTTGAATTTACCTTTAATACATTACCGGTTTTGGTAATAACCTACAAACTGATTGTATTTATACAGATTTTGGTAAAGCTTTCGACAAATTGTCGCACTCAGTCATTATGCACAAATTAGAATTTCTCACTTTACTCTTGAAGTGGATCCACACGTACCTCTCTGAAAAATCCTATCAGGTTCTCTTTCGTAGTTCCCGGTCGAGGGTCATAGAGGCGACATCTGGAGTACCTCAGGGCAGTCACCTTGGCCTTCTGATTTTTGTCCTTTCATTGTGCATCTTTTGAGGCATTCTGCGGTGTTAATTTATGCTGGCAGAATGACTTGGAAATTAATATAAATAAATGTGAGATCATGTCATTCTCTAGAAAGGGTGACTCTATTATCTCTGTTCCATGTTGGGCTTCATTAAACGCTGGTCCAAAGAGTTCTCTGATCTTCGGGTTTTCTTGACATTATGTAGCGTGTTCGTCCGGCCACTTCTTGAACACGCTTATTTTCTTCCGACATATTTTCAAAACCGTTCCTTAAAAATGTTAAACAATTTCCTTCATTCACCCAAATCGCATGATCCTAATATCTGCAGTTAGCACGTTTGGAATTTACACTGTTCAGTTGTCCCAGCTCTTTTAGAGGATAGTATAATTATTATTGAAGATATTTTTCGTATACTTTTTAAAAATAAACTTCTGGAATTACATTTTCTAAAAATTTTCTAATTTACTACAGGAAATGGCAGCTCGCAGGGATATCTGGAGTACATCGAGCAAGGATAATGCCGTCATATGGTTGTGGTCAGCACATAATGAGGTTAATAAGCGCCTGGCTGGAGACGAAACTGAAGATCCGGAATTCCCTAAGGTTCAATTTCCAAGTAAAAAGCACTGCGACGAGTGCCATAAAGTTGCAACCAACAATGTTGACGAAATAAACTGGGACAAAGATAAGGTCCTTGGCTTTTTAAAGCGAATTTATGGAATTCAAAACATCAGTCTTTTTGGAATAAATAACGAAAGCATTCTTTCACCAACCGCAGAAAAACGTAAACATACCATTGGTAGCGTCTTCTCCGAGATGGATATGAGAATGGGAATACTTCTCTACTTGTTCTGCATTGGAATGATGGTTATTGCGGTCAAGTTATTTCTATACAGGGGTTACCGAAAAAAGATTTACGCGCATGACATTCTCGGAAAAGTGTAACTTTTCCGTAACTAAAACCGGTAACATTCTAATGATGTAATTAGTAGAGGAGTAGTGCGGCAGTGTGATCAATATTTTCATTAATCACAACTTTAGACGTAATTTCGACTGCTAGAAATTTAATATTTTTTAAATAAATTAACAAGTAACTGAAACTGTTGTCTTTGCATATCTTTTTATTATTATTATGGGTGATGGGTTTGAAAAATCGGTAATTTCTAGAAAAGGCTCTATTACAGGGAACGATAAAATTTTAAGTACATAATATATTTTTATTGAATAAAAAATCGTCATATTATTGACGCTATAGAAGAGGCGAAGGCAGACTGGACGCACCACACATCCGGGTAAGGTGAGTAAGCGTAGGAAGCTCCAGAACCTTCAGAAATGATATAAAATAACAAAGTCGCACAGTTTTGTTAATCTGTACATGTTTACGCATGAGGCAGGCTATAAGAAAAATTATAAAATTTTTTTAGTGAACTATGGTCACTATGGAAAAACAAAAAGTTCTCCAAAAATTTGTATTTTTTTTTATATACCGTTAAGATAGGGTAGAAGGCTATTATTATAGACGTCGACGTCGCTTTTTAATTAACGCACAGAAACCTATATATTTCTATATTTTTTATATTTTTCAGAAATTACTTATTTAAAAACTGTTCTTATACAGTGTGTCTCAGTTTGAGATGCTAATCCTTTAATTCGAGACAGATCGACTTGAAAAAGTAACTATTTGTCATCAGAGAGGTGAACTATGTTCCTCAACACCTTCTTTTTCTGGAAAACACTTCAAAATGCTTTAATTTCGGAAACCTTGATAAAAATGGTAAAATCACAACAGGTTCGTATTCAGGTTTATAAATTCTTATTTGTGTTCAGTCCGGAGAAGGTCAATTCGAGCACTTGTTGTCGATTAAAAATCGTGCATTTTGCATTTGCTTCCTATTAACACGAAAAGAATAAAAGCTTTGTTTTTTTGCCAATGAAGTTATAAAAGCTCAAAAGAACGGTTTGAGTTCATGGAATAGAGAATTTTATTCTTCTTCTTCTGTTTTTCTTTTTTTTAAGCAAACCTGAGACAAGTAAAGGCCATTGTTAACTTGAAATTTATCTTAATGTCAGCGTTTTTACGTTTATTTTAATTGCTATGATGCGCAAAACAAACTTTTAACCACAAAAGCTTTAAATAAGCGCCATCTATTGTCCCATAGAAGACGTAAATAATCCAGTAAGCTTATTAACTCTATAAAATAATCGAATTAATTTAACCCGGTTAATGTATGACAACTCTGTACTCTGCTGCCAAAAGAACGCAGCTAATATATGAATCCAAATTAAAAAAATTAAAGTTTCCAGGTGAAATACATATTTTCAGTAATTTCCATCCAAATCTCCACCACGTGGGTACCTTTTTACCTGCTCCTAATCAGTACGGCTAAACTAAGTATCCTATCGACATGATTGTTTCACCCACGTACTTTACGTACATTTTCTAACGAATTTTACTCCCTTATATTAGGGTGTATAGAAGAAACGTTTTTTGGAAATTCTAAATTTCAAGTTGATAAAAACTTATCTGTATGGACCTGCATATACCACAAAAAAAATTTGGCTCAATTGAAAAAACAAAATTAGATCTCCCGCAAGAAGCCCAAAGTTTATAATTTCCTTCAAAATTTTGTAATGAAGGATAAAGTGATTTTTTCCAAATTGAAAAAGTTTAACAATACGGTGTGAAAGGAAGTATAAAAAGAAAATATCACTCTAATGCAACATTTAGGTGTCCCGCATTTCAATTAAACTAAACATTTTAGAAAAACGATGTTTTTTCCAATTAATAAAAAAGTTTTTAAATCTTGTTAAATTTTGTTATCGTCCTTCTCAACTTGAAGCCAAAGTTCTTCATCA
>QYTT01094516.1:21184-36182 GCA_006980735.1 Dasypogon diadema
GCGTTGAGTGAGGAAGTCGCGGTATAAAATTTAAAAGAACTAAGTGCTAGAAGAATTTTAATAAAACGATAGAGGTGAGTGGCTAGTTGTAGCATATGATTTGGGGTAGCCATAGTATTGTTAAATGTAGATTTATATGCTAGATTAAGTAGCATGTTTACATGAGAGTGTGTGTGACCTAAAGTGGTCCCCCTGATTGGCATATGTTGCTAGTGGAGTGTCTAAGTGACCTCATCAGGGGACTACGGGGTGTTTGGGGCATTTGTTGCCAAGGCGTTTGTCGCCAATGCGAATGGGGCATATGTTGCCTAGAACGTATGTCCGTTCTAAAGTTCGAGTGTGGGAGGCATTTGTTGCCTCGAGTGCGAATCATGGAAACACTCATTGAGTATTATAGAATACTCATGTGTTATTTTATTATTATTTGCAGAATGCGGACAGTGACTGGCGGCTAAAGGGCGAGTCGGGTCGGACAAGGGAGATCTTTAGTGACTAAGATTGCCATCCTGTAATAAAATGTGTAGAAACTAACATTGTAGTTTTCCTTTTTATACACACATTTTTATAAAAGGTTCGACGATAAAAACTGCAAGCTCTCTTCGATGAAAATTCTGCTCAAGCTACCCAGATATTTTATTAAAATAAATGCTCAAAACACAAAAACAGCAGATTTTAATGCAATTAAAAATTTTTAAATAATAATATATCATAATTTGAAAATAACCACTTTAATTTATTTGTCAACAGCGCACCTACATTAGCAATATATCCGTGGGATGAAATTTACATACTTCAAAGCTAGTCTGGAAGTGAACGAATTCTTGGAAAGAGCTCCTCAAACAAAATCAAAAGTCAATCGTTTTCTGCGCGCTAATACATTAAAGATTAAGGAGTACAAAGAAAACAACGGACACGTTGCTAACACGTTAGCTGGAAAGAGCCCTTCAATGGGGTCACTGTTGACCTCCACAGGATGCAACGTGTTGAAGGGTAAAGAAGTTATAATAGGCACATTAGGGACCATAGCGTAAACTTGAGCTCTAACTTTCTACACCAAAATAGGGTTCTCATATAAATATTTAAAAAAAAGGGAACAAGCAGATCCAATAATTAATAATGTCCAAATCTATCAAAAAAACGTAACGAATTTTATATTTCATAGCTTGAGTCATAATTTCAAGGGCCTATTGCACAAAAAACTTTACAACTTTTCACTGTGCATTGTTTATGCAAATTTGACACTAATTTGCAGACTTTGCACAATGATTGTCAAATTTGCAAGAAAAACTCAGTGTTAAAGTTGCAAAGTTTTTTGTGAAATATGCCCTTGCGGCTGTGTTTATACAATATATTTGCGAATATGTTAATCGAATTTGTAAGTGAGTTAAATAAAGTTAAATTTTAAGTTGGCTTATCATTAGCTTGAATTAATTTACCATTTATTTAAACATATTTACGATGATTATATCGATCTATGTGGATAAAAATCAGTTCTACTGTCATTTCTATTAAATTTAAAAGGTGAGTTCGAGGTGCATTTCCAAATTTTTAGGTCAAAAAATTTACCATCCCTATTTTGCTGGTTCGAAATATATTTTTATTATTATTTGGTAATGTGACAGAATTAAATCATGATATCTAAAATTTCATTTCCACTGTTGTTGCTATAATAATTTAAATAGTCCACGAAACGTCCTAAATCATACCGGCCGTTGGCCGTTTTATTTTCATTTTTGAATATTTTCAATAATTCACTGTAATTGAGCCTTGACTCTTTTAATACTTCAAACACAGAAAATATGAAACAATAAATTACAAACTTCCTTCTTGAAACACTGAAACGTTTTCAGTTTGATGAAATGGAGGACTACACAGTTTGTTAAAACTCTATTTGCTTAAATAATAGCTAATCTATGGATTATGAATAATCAAAGTGATGAATAAAATACTGAATACTATTCACAAATTTATCAGATAAACATGTATGCTTTTGGGTTTGTAACATAACTGTATGAAAATTGCTAAAATAACCACTTTTACCTTGAATTAGTCGAAAATGATTGAGATATATGGAAATATCTGCAACAAGTGGAACAATTTTCAAAAATTTCTTAGAAAGCAGAAGACGCAGAGTCAAACTACATATGAATACTGTTAATAGGGATAATATTAATCAGGATGATATACTATTTGTTAGATTTTTACCCATTTTAGTTCAATTCCCTTACATATTGTAACCGTAGACGAAAATACCATAATACCTACTTACTATATTTTGCCTTACCCTTGAATCACCAGCCATGAGACTCTGCGAAAATAAAACAAAATAAATTAAAAAACAAACTAAAACAATAACCATTTCAACCGTTTTAGTTCAAATTATTTAAACGGGTCAAGATAATTGACTTTCCCACCTCGTGGTAGTAAAATTGTGGCGCTCGACTGGAGTGTTGCTGTATCAATTTTAGCAAAGAAATATTCTAATAATATCGAAATCCACTTTCTTTCGAAATGTATTAATTTCCCTTACAGTTATCGTAACAGATATAATAGTTGGCCATTTCTAATTCTGAGAAGAAGGGAGATATCGTTTACCTTCACCTCTCTGAAAATTCCACTACGTTGATTAGTATTAGCAATATTATTTGCCATTCCCATCGTGTTATGTTTTCCAAGCAATATATATATTTTACAAAGCTAAGTATTATTCGTGTCAAGTTATTTACATATAAACGGCGGAGAACGGCTAACAAAAACTAATGGAATGAACTTCATCTACTGTAGCAATTTACCTTACAACCAGGGATGCATACAGCAGTGAAATGTAATACGCTAATAAAAAATGTACATTACACGAGATGTAAAAAAATGTCTATAAATACCAATTTATTATGTGTAAGACTATGATTACACTGTCCGTAGGAACATATATGTCTGTCAAAAATGGAAGGTGAATTTTTGAGTGGCACGTACGTTCCTACGATCAGTGTACTCATCATCTAACTGATTATGTTGATGATACTTCATGAAAAAGGTGCAACATATTATTAATTTACACACTTATTTAAATTTTCAACAGTTTTCATTATAAAATAGCACTGACGTACTTCATAGTATAGAAAATCTGTACCATTTTTTCTCGTGATAGGAATAAGAAGAAAAGAAGTAGTATAAAATGCAGTGATTTAAAAATTTAGCACAAATATTACAATAGTAGTAAGGTGACATCTCTGCTTAAAAATTACAAGTACAAAGTAGTAACTCTCTGTGACACTTTAGGCGAATGAAATTTTCTCAGTTTTGCCGATTACATAACAAGATTGATTACGCAAAAGTAGGCAAATTTTCTGCCCAAAATATCTCTCATTTTTCATGTGAATCTATTTATTCCAGTGGTTTGAAAATATTTCTCGATTAGTGCAACAGTTGGCAAAATACATTTGATGGAACAAAATGCTTTCCTCTATATTTTCCCCAAAAAGACTTCCACAGTACACATAAAAATTGAAAAATGAAATAAAAATAAAAAATAAACAAATACCGGGATAAATTTGTTAAAAATTTAATAAGGCGGCGGTCACGCCGATGCAGTATAAAGCATCCCGGGAGGAAATGTGTTGATTACAATAACTTTATTACGCAGCGGCTAACATTATCAGGCCTATTATTGAATCCGTTCGGAACGACGGAGAGGAAAAGCTCCTAAAAGCCTTTTTTCAGAAAATCTTAGAGAATATATTTGCGATTTTCAAAATCTTATCACAATTGCCTTTGATATTAAATAATTTTTCCGAACAAAATGTCAAATTCAATCCGCAAAGAATTGCTTGCGTGATTATATTGACATTTTGTTCAGAGAAAAAAAAAATTTATATCAAAGGATACTGAGATGAGATTTTGCAAGCAATGTGAAACCGGAAGATCGATCCAAAACTTTTGAAAGGCCGATTAAACATATCCTAATTTGTTTTTTTAAGATCTTGCCTAAGCTCAGGGGACAACCCTATGATGCACGCAACACAGCTTAGGCGGAGGGAAATTGGGAAATTTAAATGGATCTATAAATCCTAGAATACTTTGTTTACTTGAACGACCTCACATGTGCGTTAAAAATTTGAAAGTTTCATTATTGTAACAGGTTCGCTGCCACTTTTTTAAAAAAGCTGTCGAGAGAAAAATATGTGCAAAAATGCATTTACCAAGAGAGCATAAAAGTTTATGAAAGCAGTTTTATGCTTCAACTCAAAAAGTAGTAGTTCATGGGAAAAGAGGCTGCGCATTTATAGAATAGGTATTCCGTTAAAATAGTAGAAATAGTAAATAGTAATAGTAGTATAATATTCCATTAAAAGAAGAGACTCTTAAGCAAAATCGTGTCTGGAAGCTTTTTTCATTTTTCAAACTTTGGATTAAGTCGAATCACTTCTAGGACTTGTCAACTACTGAAAACTGATTTTTCTGAAATATTTAGTCCAACTAATAATTTTCCTAACACAACCTACCATATTAACCTATTTATATTTTTAACTTTTAACTTTAATGATGCGATCGCAACTGTAAGATAAAAAATTACCAGTCCACAGCTTAAGACAGCCATGTGCTCAACAAAGTCGGAAAAACGACCTCGAAATGGAAAAAGGTTTGTTGACCTTGGGACTACTTTAAAGACAGAAAATTCGTTATCTATATAAATCATAAACCTTTCCACAGTACTTTCAATATGGAAGACTACTCACTGTATATTAAGATATTAGCACGAACTACAAAATTGAATATTGTTGCAGCGAATGTTATCAAACAATTTCACCATACTACTGTTATCAAACTCGAACAGGGAAAACAAAGAAATTCCTTCTAACAACAATAGCTATAACTAATTTTTTCGTTTGTAAAGTCGAATAATTCTGTTCTAAGCATGGAGGATGACATTTTTACCTCATTATCTTTCGATTGTGCTTCGAAGGAAATATTCTAAAAAAGATTTCGGTGTTTTCGGAGTGAGGCCCGAAAACTGTCGTTGCTCAAGAAAATAATCAACTTCCAGTAATCACAAGGAGATGTAAACTATGTTAACAGAAATTCCTTAATCTCTCTTCATTAGGTGCACCGAAAGTAATTAATATAACCAACCACAATTTCGACTAGTGTACAAAACATTTTAGGTTTTTGTGTAGTTTACAGGTCTAGAGTGTAATAATTTTCAACACGATAAATTGTACTGTGTGCTCAAATGTGTGAATAAAACAAAAAAATACATGAGATAGTGATGTGTGTTTCATTATCTTTGAGTCCCACATCATTATAACGAAATTAACATTGACAAATTAACATTTTTCCAAATAATAAGCAATTTTGAATAAGACGTACCTTGGAATCACCCTTTTTGTTAAAGGTTGCGAGAAAATTTAAAAGAAAACTTCAATACAAACTTCTACTCACAAAGAAATGAATAAATATTATTGCTACAAATATTTTGTAATAATTTTAAATGAATATTTTTTCTAGAACGATAAAAATCCTTGGGGGGGGTAATTGTCATAATTGTATTTGTTCAAATTTTTTCTTTTTACTAAAAATTACCTCCTCGTCTCGAATATCCTTGATTGTGTACGAGACGACTGTAATTCCCATATTGATTAAATCCGATGAAGCAACCTCAAAAACTTGTTTGCTGAACTTTTTGCGATCTTTATAAATTTCTTCGACAGTCATTGATCCCATAATGGCCCGTTGATGTCCTTCTAAAGTAACTAAGGCGATGTGCTGTATTTCTGCCTCGGATTTACCGAGGAACTGTTCACAAGCAGTAAGCAGCATATCTTCATTTTGGCCTTGGATTTTAACTTGTGCTATTCCGGTTACTGAAATTGGGACTCCCTGGCTTGTATAAACGCATGGACTCTCCACTTGGAGAGTCATAGTGTTTAATGATATTCTATAAATAATATTATACATTTTAAAAGTTCAATTTTCATCAATTTTGACATACCTTTGTACTCGCTGGATTGTAGGCCATACAAAAGCGCGACCTCCTGGAACTAAGAGTGGCTTCATGTAACAGCATCCTGAAACCGAATACGAGAATGTGAAATAGACATTCTTTGAATTTTATACCACTTTATTTATATATTTTATTAATTTACTTGACAACGTATTAAGGTCGAGTAAATTCGTTGTATATTGTATACGAAATTGTCAAATCCCAACAATTGTATGAATTGTTTAAGATATAATTGAAAACTTAAACTTAATTTGGATATTAAACATTGCCCAGTATATTTAAAAAACTAAATGCAGTAAGAAAATCGAATTGCTTGCTAGTATTTATTTGAGCATGCAGGTTTTAATAATGAATTCCACTTAGTTCAAGTAATTAGTGATGAAAAGAACTTTGAAATAGTAATGCTATCGGAAATGTGTTTAACTACTGATGTAATGTGATCAAATATTGATCTGAGAGGATAGTATATAGTGATGTGTGATTCTGAGTTAAGTAGAACGGGTGGACTAGTACTCTACGTGAAAGATTGTTGGCAGTATCGTACATTACATAAAATAGCAACTGAAAAGAAGGTTTGGTGGCTAGTTGTCAAACATTAGTTCGGGTGAGCATGTTACGTTTCTTTAGTAGCATACACATCTCACAAATGGGTGAATTTCTTTAATGAACACTGAAATCAAGTACTACAAGTAAGCTTATAATAAGTAAGAAAATTAAAAGCGGAAATAACGGCTGGTTTACGGTAAGATTATGAGAGTTGAGAAATGATGGCGTAATCTTTACAATGAAACTGAATGAAATGTGAAAACTCCGAGTGAATTACTTTAACCCCTTTCGATACCAGCTCCCGGCATGACGAACTCTGCTCTAGACCGAGGTAAATGTGTACCGCGCTCATCTCGGATTAGGAGGGGCCTTTTGCGCTTGGCGCTACCCCCTTTGATTTAGTTAGAAAAGATTCACTCTGTGGCATAGAATCACTGGCGCAGCACCTTCTTACAGGATTCGGATTGGATTCTGCATTAGCGGATATGATATGAAGTTTATTTGTCTGTCTGACAAAGGATTTATGATACCGTACATATGCAGAGTATACAAACAAAAAGGAGCGGTTCTGTGGAATACGTTGAAGTCTTTGGGAATAATTAAGGCCAAAATAATCGTTAAGTGCCCCTATTTGTGTCGTACAACTTTTGTCTCAAGCAATTTGTTCAAAAACACATAATTACTGAGTATTAATTTAAGAAGTTATTTGACCTTAAAGTGATATTTATAGGTCACATTGGCCCATAACTGAGCCCCATTTTTTATCTACATGCGGTAAAATTACTGGAAGACCATTTTCCTCTAGATATCGGACTTTGAGAGCTATAGCAATTGGAACAGAAATTTTGGTTACCTCTTCATAAAAAGTCTGTAGTTTTGTTTTGAGAGCTTCTACGGCACTACTGCTGGCTTTAGTTGTATGCTCTGTTTTCTCTACTTCATGCCTTGTAGTTGTAGTTTGGAAAGTTGTGGAATGGATGAATCCTTGACCCTTTTGCCGCTGCCTGATTTATATTTCATATATTTTATTTCACAGAGAAAGAAAAACATAATTCTTTGCTCTTTTTCTTACGCTATTTCACTATTAAAATAAGACATTACACAATAGGGTATTTGAACACAAATGGATAAACTACTCATAGCATTCTCAAACAGAATAAAGGAAATCGATTACTGCAAAAGAACTTTCTCTTACTTGAGGAACTGGAATATAAGGCAGCATTCAGCAGTACTTGCAGAGCTTTCAGTAGCATGCTGAAGCAATAGCAAAAGCATAGCAAATTTTCATCAGCACTTCATGAAATACAATTAAGGTTCAACAGCGCAGTCAGCTCAGCAGTTCAGTCTTTTAAAGCTCCAGCAATTGCAGCAAAGTTGAAACGACCTTTTCGGACAGCACAGCAAGTACAGCACGTTTTTCTTTGCTGTACAGCAGATAGCAAGCTGTTGCTTTCAAACTCTGATTATAACTTCTTTCCTTGTCTTAAAGACGTATTTAAAAACGCATGTTCCGTCCGTGGCGATCTTACATTATAAATTTAACTGTTTTAATAAATTGAAACTCATAAAAATCTACAAATTTATTTAAGACATATTTTCCAATTACGTAGACCATTTTAAAAAATTGCCTTCTTTCAGTAATTCGCAGAATCTTAGTTCCACAAGTTAATTTCACTTGCGGAGTTCTACTCAATGTCCCGTCCGTGGTGCATACTTAATTCATTAAATTAACTAAAACGGGTAATTTTTAACAAATATATTTGCCTAGATGTTGTCCAGCGTAATTTTTTAGAATGGGAGACATATTGTCATACGTTATTCATCCAAATGTCCCATCCGTGACACTTGAAATGACTCACCGTCAACCTTGGCTTTTCGCTGGTACATATTTCGAAAGGCATAAAGTTTCGTTTAGATGAAAATATTTCTTTAATTTTGTAAAATTATAAAACTAGAGGTTCAGCATTTAAGTTATTAGGTCATATTTCCGTAGCAATAATACCTTAGACGGTAGAATGGTGAAAACAAAAATCTCAATGCTATTTTGTGCCGGCGGTTGCACTTAGTGCACATATCCAATACCCGGCTTCGTGGCTTGTAGTTTAGAAAGTTGTAGTTGTCGTGGTGTCAGGATATAATGTTAATCAGATTTAGATTTTCGCCGAAATAATAGCGATGTTATTTCTAGCAGCGAAATTTCACGACTTCGCCTAGGGCGTTTGTTAGGCTTGAGTGGTCCATGGGGGTTTTATAGTTGATAATAAGGCGAATATCGTAGATCTCATACATTTAATGGTTCAGTCTCTTTCAATATTTCTCACCTGTATGCTGGTTATCATCAATTACAGTCACTACAAACCGAACAATTAGAATGGTCTGTATCCCCAATGAGATATTGGCTTGTATGCGAAAACCTTTAACTCAATCTCAAATCTCAATTTTTGTTGATTTTTATATGTAAAAACTATCAAAAAATGAAATTTGAAACTGAGACAAAGCTTTTCGCATTCAACACATTATTTTCAGAGTAACGGTGTGCCTTGTGGAAATCTAAGTTCCCGTAGGCAGTAACAAATTTCTACCCGGACACCAGTCCCAAAAAAGTGCTTAGATATTTGGTCTTCTCTTAACCTCATTAACCCTTTTACTACCTGTGAGCCAATATATTGGCTTTTTTATAGGCTTATCTGTTATACGGGTAGTAAGGGGATTAACTTTAAGTCCCGACGTACAAAATTCAAAACCAATCATAGCTGAATTCTACGAACTTAAGGATGTGGAATCAGATTTAATGAAAATGAATAACAAGATTGCTATACAACTTGAAAATTTTTTCTAACCTCAAGGAATGGTAATGAAGAGGATTTCACATATTTTGAGAAATATGTATAACGTACATAAAGAATACGATGAAAGCAGATGAAAGCAGGGGATAGCAGCGAATAAATTACTGACTTAAAATATCTAAATAATTAAAAAACTAAATGTAGTTTTTTTTTTTCCAACTGATGAAAGCTTATTTCAGATAATCACAGAATTCGACCCTGAAACAAAAATTAAGCAAATAAACACAGTAGCTTATCATATACAATGCTTTTAATGTTTTCATGAAAAATTGCTTGGGCTTTCGCTATATTCAACTACTCCTGATTCTACTGATAAAATTTAAAATTATCCTAGAAGATATAACAGACAACTATGACTGGTTATCGAAATACATTTAAAAACAAAAAATAAATTATGACTTTGGGCTGCTGTCTTTCAAGCGTACAACACTACAAGCATATTAAATTCTCTCGATTTGATGCTAAAGTAATCGATATATTCTCCCTAAAAATAGAACATGTCTCTGACTGCTCCCAATCTAAGTAATTTGTGTACACATTACAAAATATCTTCCAGGCGCCAATCAGATGCGTGACATCATCAAAACACACCCCAAGTCCGACTTACCTCTTTACTTCTGTACTATGGATTTTTCCCATCCCAAATACGAGTATTTCTAATTGCATAAAAACTCCATAGAAATTTATCTAACCTTTAAGCGCTATTTGAACTTATGGAATTCAAATTGACGGACCAAGTAATGGTTGTTGACCTACCTGACACCACAAGCGCCTCATTTGGGCCGCAAGTAACAAATCCCCAAGTCATATTTCAGCTACTAAAGAACTCTCACCAAAAGGCACAAATCAATTTCACCGATAAATAAACTAAAGACGAAAAAGGTTTACACAATTCTCCAGAAATTTAATGTTCTAATGAACTTCAGAGGTCACTATTTATTGCACAATTCACAAACATAAATTCCGACTGCGGTCTGTGTTTTTCACCTTCTCTACTCTCTATGGCATTTATTTATCAGTTTTCGGCTTATGCGCTTGAGCAAATGAAATGTCAAAATTAGGTCCCTTTAAAAGCATACTCAAAAAGCCCTTTACCATGTTCATAGTTTATTTTAAATTTGATTTTATGTCAAATAAACTTTAAATAAATAGAAATGTTTCCACATTTCTGGATTATCACTTAATTTAGGCAGAATTACCTGGCAGGGTTTTACCAGAGATATATCTTTTTTTATTTTTTTGACCAAAACCTTGCGGCGGCTTTCCGGCTTGCTTCTAGCTGCCAATACGTGAATTGTCAAAACCGTTTGTTTACATTCAGTCCCACTCTGTTCCTTTTGAGGGTAAAATACGATTTATGGAGGACATTGAGGAAATAAATATCCAAAGGTGCCGGCTTTGTGCCGAAGAAGTCAATTCCTTCGTTAACGTTTTGGAAACGGCAAATTTAGTAGAAGAGATTTACCAGCACACTTCCATAATGGTAAGTTATTTGGTATTTCGCTTTAAACTGAGCTAAGAGTGTTGCCAATCGAATGCAATTGTTTACAAATCTTGCTTAGTAGAAACGATTCTAAGATATTTCTAAATGTTAAGGAATTAAAATGCTATCTTTATTTCTTTCTTTCTTTTTATATTGTTCTTGAGTTTTAAATCACTGCATAAGTCATACAAACACCAAAATAACACAAAGCATTCTTCCAAATCCTCAAATCATATTGCTGCGAGCTATATTAGACAAAATTTGCTTATGCTTCGCCTGAATGAATTTCGAACAAAAGCTAATTAAGAGGGCCCCACTTTTAATATCTGGGATTAAGGGGGATAAGATCCGGCGACGATGGAGAAGAAAGGATTAAGTATGTTCGCAGAAATACTAAACCAATAAAACCTTTCAGATCTACATCTTGAAAAATGTTTTTGCGCTAATTTTTAATAAGGCTTTATTTAGGTATCAGCTTTATTCATTTATATTCTTCCACTCAACGAACATTGCCTTTCCCCCCTCCTTCACCTCTCGAACAATTTTTTTCTTAGAATGAGCCAAAGAATCACCCCTTACAAGATTAACATCTGAAACCGAGACACCCTGTATATATTCCAACAAGAATAGTAATATTTTTATACATTATTAACCTACTTATTTACTACCAACCTACAAACTAATCAAAAATGACACAAAAAAACAAATAGGAAGAAAAAAAACGTAGTCCCTAAGGGTTAATGGTGTGTAATTAGGTTTTTTTTTCTGTAGAAAATAGATATAAATTTTTTAGATTATTCTACTGTTTTCATAAATATAATGTTTGTGCAATACGTATATCTTCTACTTTATAAAGAAAAACGAATCCAGGCTAGGAGAAATTAGTATATCCGCCCAACAGGTGGAATCGAACCACTTCGACGCTAATCGACTACAAGTTTGAAGCTTGCACCCCGGACCACCAAGGTTCAGTTGGGCGGCAGAGCTTTCCTAATCGGCAAGAAAGCAATGATAATATATAAAACTATTTTTAGGAATCATTTTAAACAAAAAAATAAAACTTTATTAAAGCTTCTGTCTATAAAAGCTTCATCACAAAAGCTTGTGAAGGCGATTTTTCGCAAATTATCTTTTATATTTTTATTATAAAATCTATTTCTAGAATTGCATTGTTTGATATTATTTGCATGAAAAAGGCACAAGTGCCATGGATTTTAGATATTAGGGAGGTTTGTGGGATGTATTTTCTGTCAACCTTTTTCAAGTGGTTGTGTTTACTTTTAATATAATATAAGTTAATTATATGCGTTGCCATTTTTAAATCATATTTTTCCTTTTAATTACACAAAGTAGTAATAAATTTTATGTGAACTTTTGTTTCCAGATTAAAGATGACGATGATTTTCCCACCACCATTTGTTTAGACTGTAATTATAACATTTCAGCAATATGTGAATTTCGGGAGAGATGTTTGGCAACTCAGGAAATTTTTGAAGAAATAACGCAGGAGAAGGAGGAACTATATCTAAACGATGAGGGATTTTTATTAACAGACTTTGTAGAAGCAGAACGAGATGAAAAAGTGGAAAGCGATAAGGAAATTTCTGAATACCTACTTGAAATAACTGAGGATAAGTGTGAAATGCAAAACAAGGACCAAAATAAGAAAAATTCTAATAATACCAAAATAAGGTCTGGAAAGAAAAGCGCCAGTGATATATACAAATCTTTGCTTCGATCCTGTGATATGTGTGGTAAGATGATCGAAAGAAGTCGAATGCGGGACCACATTAATCGTCACATAGGAGTAAAACCCTACACTTGTGATATACCAGAATGTCGGAAATCTTTTTATTCTCCGTACAATTTAAGAGATCACATGAGAGATTTTCATTCATCAACAAGTTTTGAATGCGACATATGTGGAAAGTCGTACAATGTTAGGAAAAGCCTATACAATCACAAAATGAAGCACAAAACGCCCAACCATATTTGTCACATTTGCGACCGCAGATACAAAAACAGTACCTATTTGAAGCAGCATATGAGGACACATACTGGCGAACGTCCATATAATTGCGAATACTGTAGTAGATCATTTGCTTCCAACTATAACCTAAAAGCTCATATTCGATCTCATACTAAGGAAAAGCCATTTAAGTGCAAATTTTGTGATGCTGCTTATGGATATAATCATTTACTTAAGTTTCATATTCAGAAGAGGCATCCTGATGCTGGTGTCAATGGTAATTTAAATGATGTCAACGCATAAAATTAAAGGAAATACTTCTGTGGTCATCTCCAAGCAAGTTTTCTTTCACAAGCACAAAGCACAGCTAAAGTATTAAAAGTTAAGTAAAGGTATTTGCTTCAATTTATTTATTTTTATTTAACTTGAATGAAATTAAAAGTATTCGTAGAAAATATATTTTTTATATTAGCCTCTAACTTATACAGAACGTAATCCATAGACAGGATAGTTAGTTAGTTAATCAAGCGATATGCTACAAATCATGTATCAGAGACGACTCTCTTTTTTCAGTCGCTTCTCTCTCTCAACGGTCCTAATTTCTATTTGACTTTTCATTATACAATGTGTTAGGAAAATGCCAGCCTCGATGAAGGAACTGGCCAACTAACTGGGGTTCACAAGGTCAAGTCCACTGCGCAAAGCACTGCATTATCATAAGCTTTGCAAAATATTAAAGAAGTTCAGCAGTGAAACACTTGCTGCTTGCATACTTGCTAAGTGTCAGCATAATCTTAGCCAACATTCTTCAG
Source organism: Dasypogon diadema (assembly GCA_006980735.1). Classification (NCBI taxonomy): domain Eukaryota; kingdom Metazoa; phylum Arthropoda; class Insecta; order Diptera; family Asilidae; genus Dasypogon; species Dasypogon diadema. The sequence goes on from QYTT01094516.1 coordinate 34,842, forward strand.
CTGTGAAGAATCGCAGTATAGCTAAGAACTTCCGGCTTTGCTCGATACTTCACAGCTGTGGAACTTTATAGGAAATCCTACAGGGAATGCAAGTCAAAGACTTGAAAAGCTGAGATTTTTCTTTTTGTTTACAATGTCTCGTTCTGTCGATTAATCACCTGTGACGACAAAGCATTAGCCACGTGTTTGAATTGACCGAGACATTAAAAAGCGTGAACTCGAGAAAGTTGAGAAGTTGGTTTTTGGTCGACACGCGGCATGCGTGGTCCTCTTATATTGCTGTGGATGACCTTAACGAAACAGTTTTTAGTAATGATGAAATTACTACACATTACTGTTAGCCAGTAATGCAAAAACTTCGCAGATAATTGGGACACGCCACATATCGAAACCGTTGTGGAGCCGCCGCCGCCGGAATAGCTCCAAAGAGAGTAGAAATGTCCAAAAAGTAAATAGAATGTAGAAAACCCTGAAAAAACCTGAAGGGCTTCTGTATGGTCCAGGTATAGCTGATTAATTGTAAGTTAATTATAGTCATTGCTTTTCTATATCACAAACTTTAAAATGCTTCTTCTCGAAATGACTTTTTCAAAGTTGGCAGGGAAGATAGAAAAAAACTGCATTCTAAGTTCTTTGCACAAACCATTAAAAACTATCGCATATTAATCGAAAACATGTTTTAACGCAACAATGCAAACATTTTTATTGCGTAAAAACTGACCATTTATTCGTAAAAATCACAATTTTTTTTTTCAAATTCTTGCATTTTCTTCGGATTTTTTGGTCCATCAACGACAAAATAGTTTCAAAATCAATATTTATGTTATTAGTGTTAGACATTTACAAACATATTTCGAATCCAAGCAGACGAAATCGCGGGCTACAGCTACTATTTTATATATTACATAAACGGGTTCGTTGTTTTTGTGGAAAAAACTATGCGAAGCGGCATAGGACAGTGTTCGTTTTCTCTTAATTTAAGACCACGAAATGTGGAACAGTTATTTCATTTACGTATTTTAGTTATATTTTCTGAAGCAAATCGATCCAAGCCCTGTTCTTAGTACATCGAGTTTAAAATCCCACTTGTATTTTGTTCCAAATTGTAATCACAATAGAAATTAGGACTTTTCGACTTGAACAGCAATTTTTCGTTTTTTTAAATTTATTTTTTATATTAAAAGTGTTCACTCGTCGTCTAAATCAGCAGGGGCCAGATTTCTGTGAATCGATTCGATTGCATCGACGATCAAACGAGTGGCAAAATTCTGAACTAAAACTGCAGAATCTACATTGAGGCGGGCATAGCCGTGAGCAAAAGTCAATGCGAAATAATATTGT